>VYZV01021631.1:91832-121141 GCA_013401275.1 Pandion haliaetus | reverse complement strand
GGTTGGTTTTTTTTTTTCCCCCGCTGTGGTCCCCTGGAGCCGGGGCCGCTCTTCGGGGAGGCAGCGAGAGACCCTCGAAAGCGGGGGAGCCTCTTCCCGCCGTGCTGGGGAGGCCCCATCGCCAGGTTGTACTTCGGCTGGAGGAAGCCTGGTAAAGACAGGCCCTCGGGTAGAGTCCGAAGGAGCGAGATCTTGCTCCCCTCCTGCACGGCTGAGCCCTCTCACCGCATCCCACCCCTGCGCTTGCGGAATCGCTCTCCCGTGTACAGGAAGGACAACAGCTTACCTCAGTTTACCCAAAAAGCGTGACGTTTGCACTGGTGGTAGATGAAGCAGGGCGAAGCTAGCTTTCCCGTCCTCCTCGGCCCTCCTGCAGGCTTCCCTCCTTCCCTGTCCTGGAGCAGACAAGTGCTTACTGCATAGGCAGCTCCCATCTGCAGTTGTCCTGGGAAGCGGAAAGATGGATTTTTATTAAGTGAACTCATTTACTCGGTGGGGGAAAGATGGTGCCAGAGAAAGCTGAACATCTTGAACATGAAGCCATGGTGGCACTGTCCCTGCTAGTGCTGCCAGATAGGTGTATATATCTATATCTATGTACACATAGGTATAGGTATGCTATGGAATATTCATTCCTCTCTTACGGCTTGTGACCCTAATATTGACCATCTCTAGAGTAGCCTGGTCTCAGGGCTTGTGTCATAACCACATCTCTTGAAGGCCTACCCAGTTTGCATCTTTCCGTGTAGGCATTGTTCCGAGATGAGCCAGGAAAATGTTTCTCCTGAGTACAATAACCCATCTCATCTCACACAAAGATCAGTGGGGTACTTCATCCTGATGCCACAGTCATCTGTGGAAAAAAGAAATGCAACCAAAGGAAGGCCTAACTGGACATTTGCATGAGATGGAGGTAGTTTACCAAGTGTGGGCTTTAATTATGCAAGCAGCCTCAGCTGTCCAAAGGTACCAGGAAGGTATGGCTTCCAGATGTCTTCTAGATATCTTTTGCTGGCATTTTATTAGTTGTCCACAACCGAAGTGTAAGAGGAGAGCAGGGGAAAGGCTGCCATTAGGATATGTGGGTAGATCAATAGAAGCAGCATGCTGGAGCAGGGCTGAGATGCAGAGCTTCCAGGACCAGAGCAGGAGTGCTGCAGCTGGCAGAGCTCTGGAATGGGCCCCAAGTTGGGATCTGAGGGTCAGAGCAGGACCTACCTCACCTGCAGATCTTTCAGGACCTTCAGTGCCACCAGCAGAATAGAGATGAATCTGGCATTTCTCAGGACAGGGCAAAGCCTGCCAAATGCAGCCACGTTGTCATGCATTAACACTCATCTTTTGAGGCCTACATTTTGGGGATTTGCTGAGAAACAGCTGGAAGCAGGATGTGCTTTAAGGAATGCCCACACACAAGTGCTGGTGCCAGGAGTCAGCATGCGGAGACTCCAGGGGCAGCTACCTCCAAAGCTTGGCTCACAGGCACAATGGTGTGGCACCAGGAGCCAGGCTGGGGCAGAAGCATAAAGGAGGAGTTATAAGGGCTGTGGGGTACTGTCTTCCACTCCGCTAAGCTCTGTGGCTTCAGATCACAGAGGGGTGCAAATAAGCGTGTCCAATTATGCATCACCTAGCTGCCTTTCCTTACATACCTTGTAAACTTTTCACCTTGGTCAGGCTCCTTCCACTGCATCAGACTCCTCAGCCACCAACTGTTCCAGTTCCCCCTTCCGCTAGAGTTTTCACTTGCAGTGGTCCATCTTTTGAAATTCCACCTAAAAATGATCCAGAACTGTAGCCACTCAGACACCCTCTAAAATGGTCCAAATGTAAAGGTATAGCCTAATGCCTTGAGCCCCTCTCTTCCATTCCCCTGGAGATGGGAGATGACACCTGGGGAGGGCAGGGGATACCTGGCCCTCCGAACACTGCCTTTCTGCCCCTCCAGAGTGCAAGGGTACAGGGATAATTCCCTAGTTCTCTTCCTTCCCACACCTCCAGCCCGCATAGCTAATCACATCCCATCTCAGGTATACACTTACCTTCTCTTCTCCTTTTGCCTTGCATGCCCCATTCCCTCTACTTGCTCTTCATAAGGGTGATCACCAGCTGTATCCCTGCCCATCCTGTATCCATGCCCACACCCTAACCAGTGCATATTGCACCCCTGCCCTACCCTGCACATACTAGAGCTTGGCACCGTACAGCCCCTCTCTTCTCTGCGAATCCTGCTCACACAGCCCAAGGCAGCCCTTAATGCGCATGCTGCCGAGGGAGCACCATGCCTACAAGGTCAAAGGCTGAGACCCTGAGATGGGACTGTGGCTTTCAACATAGCTGTCTCCTTTGGGTGCTTGGGCAAGTCTGTGGCAGGTTGGCTCTGAAGGAACAGAAGGGATGTTTGGGGTGTCAGGGATAAAGGAAAGGTGAGGCCTGGGAAGAGGCAAGGAGTATTCCCATGCAATCTGCTGGCAGCACGCCTTGTTGTTGATTTGTGGACATCTTCTGGGGAGGGAGGATGATCCTATCTTGCCCTGCGCTTTCTGTAGTGACAGTCCAGGTACCACAGTTTAGGAATATGCTGCTCTTCACTTTTAAACACACCTTGAAGCACTTGTGTTTCAATAGTGCCCTCTGACTTTGCCATCCCAAGTGGTACATCAGAAGAGAGAAGTCACCTATGTGCAGAGCATCACGATCACTGCAGATAAAACGACCCTGGAGCTGGAATTGTCTGGGCGAGGGCTGGAAGGTGAACATGAGCAGTGAAGGAGTTAACTAAAACTATAGTCACAAGGCTGAAAATTACAGGTTGTACCAGGAAGGCAGCCGGCTGCATGTGGCTGTTTGGCTGACATTTCTGAAAGGTTAATCTTGAAATGGAGAAAGCACATCTGTAGAGGGCTGCAAGTGACTTTTCTGGCAGATTCCTGCACTGCTTTGGGCTGGTTTGAGACCCAAAAGTTTGTTATGCATAGGTCACCGTGAAGTAACATGGTGGCTGTGACCATGGCATGCAAAGTGGTGCTCCACAGTATGATGGGTGTCCTAGTGCCAGCTTGCTTTCCAAGCTCATGTTACAAGGTACAGGAGATTGGCTCTCCCTCTGTGCCTGCATGTTGGACATTTGCGCTTTCCATTTCCCAACATGTCTAAGCATTGTCTAGCAAGGACTGGGTGAAGGAGAAGGAGTACCCCAATAGGAGACCTCCTGGGGGAACTGAGGTGGCTTGCAGTTACAGCATGAGTAATTCTGTGCAGCTTGTTTGCAGCTTGGAAAGGAGCCAACATTCACCGAGATCAAGAGACACCTTGCTTTGACTGGATAATTACATGTTCGTCTTTACCTAATGCTTAATCACTTAGATCAATTCTCTGCCTTTGGATTGTGGGTCTTGTTTGCAAAGTGTCATCTGTTTACTCTCTCTCTTTAACCTATGTTTGTGAGCAGAGTGGCTCTGACATGTTTGGGTCTAAGGGTGCTGAGGAGAAGGTGGAAGAGGGAGGTGGATGTGGAGAAACAGAGAGGGCACATAAAATGGGAAGCCATTGACCTTTGCCATGTGCACACCCACCTCTTTTTTGGCATAGGACCTAATGGTGTTGATTCATGAATCCCAATATTAAATAAAGTGTAACTTTTACCCTTGTGCGGATCCAGTAAAGGCTTTTTACCTTTCTTCCCCACTGCCTTGGGGCTGCACCTGTCCTGTGTCCGATGTGGATGTCAGCACCTGAAAACACCTCTTGAAGTAACAAGGAGGCAGAGAAAGGGCACTAAAAGACGAATTTGTCTGCTGTTGTGCCTAGGCCAAGTTCTGGAACTGCCTGTGCTTGCAGGAGACAGGAGCAGACATGAGCACACAGTGCATAATATAACATGGGCAATCAGCGGGTCAGGGAATATTACCTTCTAGATATGGAGCCCTCTGGAACCCTGGGAAAATCATCCTTCTGGAGATCCAAGAAAACTTCGTCTTGAAGTAGTTTTCACCTGCTCTGAGGAGAGGCTGTATTGGTTTAAGCTCAGCCGGCAACAAAGCACCATGAGACTGCTCGCCCACTCCTCCTCCGCTGTGGTGGGATGGGGAGGAGAAAATATAAAGAAAAGCTCGTGGGTCGAGACAAGGACACGGAGCGATCACTCACCACTTATGGTCATGGGCAAAAAACAGACTCAACTTGGGAAAAAAACCAAAATCAATTTAATCTATTACTAATCAAAACAAAACAAGGATAATGGGAAGTAAACCCAAATCTTAAAACACCTTCCCCCACCCCTCCCTCCTTCCTGGCTCAACTCCACTCCCAATTTTCTTCACCTCCTTCCCCTCCACAGTGCAGGGAGACAGGGAATGGGGGTTGGGGTCAGTTCATCACACGTTGTCTCTGCTGCTCCTTCCTCCTCAGGAGGGGGACTCCTCACTTGTCCCCTGCTCCACTGTGCGGTCCCTCCCACAGGAGACAGTTCTTCACGAACTGCTCCAGCGTGGGTCCCTTCCATGGGCTTCAGTCCTTCAGGAGCGCACTGCTCCAGCACAGGCTTTCCCATGGAGTCACAGCCATCTTTGGGGGGCATCCCCCTGCTCTGGTGTGGGCTCCTCCCCCTCCTTCTTCACTGGCCTTGCTGTTGGCATAGGGGTTTCTCTCACATTCCAATCTCCTCCCCCACTGCAGGTTTCCCCTCTTAAATATGTACTCCCAGAGGTACTATAACCATCGCTGATGGGCTCGGCCTTGGCCAGAGGTGGGTCCAACTTGGAGCTGGGGAAGCTTCTAGCAGCTTCTCACAGGAGCCACTCCCCTGCTACCAAAACCCCACCACACAAACCCGAAACACAGGCATAGGCAGACAATGGGTCAGACTTTCAAATACAAATTTGAAAGGGCTCCCCAAACCCACCAACACTAGGACTATTGACATAGTTTATGTATTATACCATCTACCTGTTGCCTTACATGAAGGGCACATAGATCATGGCTCTCTCTTGGACATTTCCAGCAGCTGAAACACATGCCCTGCAGGTCGGCGAGACTTGGAGGCACAGGAAGGCTTTACATCAATCAGCAAGGCTCCTTGGCCAGGTTTGCACACAATGAGGACAAACTGTGCTGACATGATTTATCCAGACACCCAGCGTAGTTACTGCTCCATTTTTGAGACTTGAACTGGGGCACACTGGTGGCCAGGTAAGTTGTATGATGACAGAGTGACTCTTCCAGAAGACCAGACTACTGTGAATGCAATGTTGGATCATCCTACTTTCACACCAGATAGATACATACACATATAGAGAGTCCCAGGTAACACATCA
The DNA here is from genome assembly GCA_013401275.1 of Pandion haliaetus. NCBI lineage: Eukaryota > Metazoa > Chordata > Aves > Accipitriformes > Pandionidae > Pandion > Pandion haliaetus. The sequence goes on along the minus strand of VYZV01021631.1, from coordinate 115,826 downwards.
GGTCCAATTTCTTTCCTGCAGTAGGATACCCCACTGAGCAATGTGTCCTGGGTACCAAAATGCCTCAGCTGGCTGTATGAGCAAACAGCACGCTGCAGGGAAAGCCCAGTAACCAGAAGACTGAAGCGTGGCTGGCCACTCCTGGACTCCTTTGCTGTTAATGCTAGAGATGTGCTGACTGAATCCTGGGCCATGGTGTGATCTTTGTCTGGCTTGAACCATCCACCCTCCCCACTATGGCGGGCACAACACTCCATCTCTGTCAACTGTCTCAGCTCATTACAATGTTGTGTTAGTTCAGGAAAAGGCACTGAATATCTGTATTGTTCTTATGTGCTGTTTTGCTCCTATTGACACGAAAAACTGCGCCAAAGCCTTGCAGAGCTTGGGTGGGCAAGGCAGAGTGAGAAAAGCTTCCCCTCTGTTACTGCATCCGCCCCCTGCAGAGCCAGCGATTCCCCATGGTTGCTACCTCTCCCAGGAAGGTGAATTATGAGCCTCATAGCTTCTGCTTCGTGATTTCTCTCAGATTTCAGGCCTCTTCTGCCTGAGCAATAGGGTTGGCTTGGACGAGTTGTTCCTGTAAATCATCTCAGCACTTGCTTCAGCCTGACACATCAATCCCCTCTCGTCACGCAGTAAAAGGTTCCCACCTGGTCCTGGCAGTGCTGCTGAGATTGGGATGCGCCAAGAATCCTTCAGAGCATCATAGGGCCATGCAGGAAGGGCCACAGTTTTATTCAGGCATCTCTTGCTGAAAGCTGCTCAGTTTCAAGCCTTCGGGGGACTTAGCTGGATGAGAGCTTGGACATGGCTTGGAGCTGCCCTGAGCTCACCATGAAGCAACTGGGAACAGTCAAAGATGCTAAATGAGCTCTGAAGAAAGGGAAACACAAAGCCCTGAGAGGTTTCTTCAGTGACTTCCTGGCCAGGTTCTTGATTCAAAGGAGTGTTCTCCATGGTGGATCTGGGCACTTGTAGGCTCTGCTGAGAAAGGCTCTGCATCCCAAGTGTCTGGCCTCATTAGCGGCTCAAGGGTAGATTGGTGCCCTGGATTTCTGGGCACGATGGGCTTTTTTTCCTTCCAAATGATGGACTGGATAGGATTCATGACTGCATGGACCATATGAGGGTAGGAGATTCTCATCAGCATGTGCAGAGGGAGCCAAGGGGAGTGGGGAGAAAGGCAGCAAAAGCCCAAATATGGACCAAGGGTGAAACCTGCTCCTCCATGGAGCTGAGCCCAGGGACCCCTGTGCACTCCATGTGTGTTGACCGCAGAGTGAATGGCATGGCTGTGCATCTCACAGGCCCACCCAGTGACCTGCTCCAGAGGAGCCCAACAGAGTCATGGCCTCTCCATTTCTGCACTGCTGCTCTCCAGCAGCTCTCATCCACAGCTGTGTGAATTCCAAACCTCCAGAAGAACAAAGCGTCCAAAAACAGCAGGTATTTGGGGTGGAAAGCCCTCCCAGTGCCCCTTCAGTAAGACCTGGTGGCCAGATCCTGCACATGCTCTGTGGCTATGCATGGAACACTAGGACATTTGTTGGACCCAGTGTCCGGGGAATGGGAAGAGTCCCAAGAGCAGCAGTTAAAGAATGGCCACTCCATCACAGCCACACCGGTATGATTCCACTGGGGTCACCTTCCAGGTCCTGTAACTGCTCACAGTTCTGCATTTCAGGAGCTCTGCTCTTCCCAGGTACAGCAGGGTCAGCTTTTTGTTCTCCTTGAAGCCTATAGTGTCTCCACCGTGATGGTACCACTCCTGGATGGACACTGCTGCATATCGTTTCCCTGCCTTGAGTTACTGAGACATGGTTTCTCCTACTTGGTTTGGGTTTTGTTTGTTTGTTTTCCAGTTTAAGATGAGAAAGGGTTATTCACTTTTTTTTAAGGCTGACTCCTACTCTCTTAAATGTTGATGGATGTCCTGGCAGGGGCAGTTGTAGGGACATGCAGAAAGGCTACTGGAGATCACTGGCAAAAAATGAACATCTAATTCGTGACTAGGAGCATCTGCCCTTACAGCCTGATTCTAAACGTCATATATTTCATGGAGGAATGAGAGCATGGCAGTACCCCATGACCAATCAAAACAGCTCTGATTTCAGATCTGCAGTACTCCCAACAGAGTTAGCAAATGAGTTGCAGACCAGGAACTATCTGCAAATAGTTTCCAATAATGAATTGAGGTGTGAAAGCTGCAATCTGCTCCTAGACAATCTGTAAACAGAGGGAAGAAAAAATTCACCAAAATAAATTATTCATTTCAGATTACTCTCCTAGCTCATGTCTTAACTTGAAACGCTCCAGAGCCTGCAGAGATTTCCAGGGATGCTCCTATACCTTAAGCAGTGCTGTGTTGGGGGCAGGAACTATGACGGTGAGGCAGGTAAGGGTGTCCTGTCACCACTTGGCCAGTGCTTATCCCTCCCAGCTGATGTGGATTTGCTACCAAACATGAACCAGCTCCATGGGTCATCCAGAGACAGTGAGGGTAAGGCTATTCCAGGCCAAAAATTGGACTTTCCCCCTCTCCCTGCTGCCCTCATCAGAGAGAGATGAAGTAAAGGGAACCACCCTGGAGCAAGAACCAAAAGAGAATGGTGGGATGGGGATGGGGGGGGAAAGGAGAACACACAGCTGAGGGATAGAGGAGCAGGGCAGGCTGGAGGCAAATTATAATTGCAAGCTGGACCAAACCATATGGGACATACTGATGTGTTCCATCATGCCATAGCATTCCTGAATAAGGGCATGTGTGCTGGATGCTGGAGCCCACCTGTATGACAAACCAGGAACTGCGCCCAGCCATCCTTTGGAAATCTTCCAAACAGCCTTAGGAGAAGAAACTGGCCCTTAAGAAGAATGAGTTCTCTAAGAGCAGCTTGAGGTTTCTTGAGGGCACATCTGACCAGACATACACCACTGACCTCAGGCAGACTGTCCAGGCGATGGGGACTACGAGCAGGCTGTGTTTGAATGAGTGCCCATGAGTGCCCATGCACTCTTTCTGAAGAGTTTAGGACTTGGCATGGCTTGATGCATGAGAAACTGGCTAAAGAGCAGAAAAACTGTACATGGTAAAGAGAAGCATATGGAGCTGGAGGAAGGTGCAAGATAGGAAGCTGGGATATGGCAGTGATTATTTGTTCAGTCATCTGCAAAGATTGCTCCCTCTGAAGTGGCTTGAGCTGTTTATGGATCCTCTTCTGCAGGACCTTCAGCTGGGACAGACCAGATTTAAGAGCTTTTTCATTTTGACTCTTGGTGCCCTGTGGATCTCCAGATGCCGTAGACTGGCTCTTTAGTTTTCTAAAAACTGTAGTGCAGTCACAAGTCTTCAAAACTCAACATGTAAAAAAGCAGACAGGGCTGGGGTTCTTTAAGGTGTTTTGCAGAAAGGTGGGAGGCACTATTGTCTTCTTTTATTAGAATTAAACAATTAAATAAAATTCTTTTGCATGTTTTCCTGAAAGCATATTGTAGGGGACGTTGAGCTGACATATGGAAATGCAAAGTTCAGAGCAGAGTTTTCCATCCCTGATCATGACAAACTGGGCAGAAGACTTGAGGAACAATGTATTGCTTACAATATAAGAACGTTTTAGGTTAAATGTGACATCACCTGGAGAAAATCTGTGGTAAGCTGGACTTTTTCAAACCCTATTTTCTGTCCTAAAACTTGCTCTATATTCAGGGAAGTATGGTAATACTTGAACAGTGAGCTCAAATCTGGTGGATTTGTCCTTGATCCATTTTGGCAATTATTGTCCCAAAGTACCGTAATCTCCCCAAATGCCAGTGTTTGGCCTTTTGGAGCTGCCTGTCTTACAGCTCAGCTAATGCTAATCACCAAGCCACAGGATTACTGTTGCATTATTGCTGCTCTGGACCACAATGATTTTTCAAGATGTGTTCTGAAACTATTGAGGCTTTACAAAGACCACTTCAGCTTCAAGAAATAACCCAAAGAAAATCCTGGCAATGTTGTTCAACCAGCTGTAATGAAAACTTTACAAATATCACTGTCAAGGCAATGGCTTTGCTCTGTTGACAAAGGGCAGGTGAACATTTGGGCATCTGATTCACAGGGGTAAACTGGGAAGTGGTGAGAGGAACTCATGGAAGTGAGGATTTTGGCAAAAAATACTGCCATGTACAGTCAGAGGGAGGTGGTGGTCTTGGCGGTGGCCTGAGCCTAGAAGACCTCCTGTGTTTAGGCCACCTCGTGAATCCCCCTGATCTGGTGGCCACTCGCTCATTCGTCCTTTCATATTTCAGTTAAGAGGCTGAAGAAATGACTAAAAGTCTGTTCTTGCATAGTGTGTCCCCAGGAAAAATGAAATGCCCACGTAGTTTCCTAAAGAAAGTGGTTTTCAGGAAAAGACAGAAGGCTGGAGGTAAACATAATGCTTCTCTGTAGGAAGGCTCAGCGTCCCATGGAAATCAGTTCTTTTCATTGAAAATTTGACTATCTGAAAACCAGCTGCTCAATTTAGAGACCTAGCAGCGGCAGTAAGAATTGTGAGCCCGATGTCTCTTGTTCCTATCTCCTATAAAAGCAGGACTCCTCAAGGCCATGTTGACCAGTTCTTGACCAGGTGAAGGCATGCAGGGACACTCACACCAGGCTAGCTGCTCATCAAGGGTAAATGTCACAGTGCATCATAAGAGGTGAGGTCCAACCATGAATGCTGGAGGATGCTGTGAGAATGAGACATACAAACCTCATCTCCAGCAAAACCCTGCCACAACATTTCTGAACTGAAGGGTATCCACAGTTGCCTCCATGACGTTCCTCCTTGCCCTGACCCCTGGGTGCTGATGTTTGTGCCACCCCTTGGCTAAGGATCGTAAAATGGGCAACTCAGGGATGCTGATTTGGGTTTTTTTGTTCCAGAGATCTCAAAGCACTAGAGAGCACTTCACAATTTCCCAAGCTGCAGGCAGAGGTTCAGAAGCTCTGTGGAGCTGGTGCAGGTGTTACAGCTGTGCCTTAATGTGAGCTTGGGGCTTCTCTGTTCCTCAGATGCAAGTCACCCTGCTCTGGCATTGCAGGTGCTCTCCTTGGACTGTGAATAATGGTGCTCTGCTGCTGCCTTGCTGAGGAAAGTGTCCCATTAGATGAACACCCCTTAAGCGAGTAGAAGAGTGCTTGCACAAGGGCTGTGTTCAGATGGCCAGACCAGGCCATGTTTGAACTAGGGTGCCATATGGTACAGAGACAGTGCTGTCCATTACTTTGCAATGAAATAATGTTTTGTTTTACGATTGTTTGCAATTAGCCTCCTGCAGCAGATGAATAATCTGTTCTTGTTGATTTGACAGAGATGTTGTTTGGAAAGGGGACAAATAGCATGTTCCACCTCACCCAGCAATCACTGGCATTAAAGGAGAGAAATATGGACACACCGATAATTCCCAGTGACAACTCCAGTAAATTTAGCAATACTGGCATAAAGCTAGCAATAAATGCGACAAACAGTGATTGGAGGAACCACAAAACCTGCTGCCCCAAGGCTGATCAGCCACTGGCCACCTGAGCATGGCTGGAGAGAGGGGTCAGGGAGGGGAAGGGGCTAGACCCCTGCCCCAGGCTGCTCGGCTCTGAAGTGTGACAGCCAACGGCACCGCAACCCCTGTGGGAGAGATGCTTTCTCGCAGTCAGAAAATATAAGCCATTTTCAGAAGGCAAACAGATTTTGGTTGGGAGGTGAGGGAAGCGGAGGGCCAAGAATAGAAGGGAACAGTGGGCGTAATTCTGACTCCCTGCTGCATTCAAAGTAAAGTACAGGACAAGTTTCAAGGAAACAGTGGGCCAGACCTGGGGGGAGCTGGCAGAGAAAATCAAGCCTGACAGGGTGTTGGTGATCCGACCATGCTGCCCCAGAGGAAGCAAGAGAGCATCAGTGCAGGCACATTGAGTAGCACAAAGGCGAGATACCTCACTGCACTTATCTCAAGCAGGGTACAGAGGTGCAAATGATAGTCCCCTCATTATGGACTATAGAGGCGAGACGTGAAGCAGGAGAAGATGACCCTGGATGACAGCGGTGAAGTGCATCTTAAGCACAACAGAGCTGAGCATGAAACAGAGAGAAATCATTCAAGTCACTGATAGTTGATCACTATCAAAACATAACATTTTTAAATACATATATATGTATATATATCTGGCCGTACAAACCCTTGCACACACAGGAGTGGTGCTAAGCACACTGGTACGCAGCGAACCACAGAGCACAGCTTATCGCCATCTATGCGGCGCGAACAGGAATTGCATTAGGCCTTCCCAGAGCAGAAGGGATGGCAGGATGAAGGGAGGACGCTGCTTTCTGCTCCGCTGTTTGCCTCTGTTCCTTCGAAGTGCAGCATTTTCAGTAGCTTGGCATGGTGCTGCCAGATGCTTGACCCATGCGATGATGGCGACATCTGGTAGAGCCAGCAGCTGCAAAGCACAAGGCTAAGAGGCAGCTGCAGGTGCCAGGCAAGACAGCCCTGAGCATTTCCATGCTGCAGGAGCTACGACTTTGGCTTCTTTTCTCCATGAGTGGTACCTGCAGGGCAGGGGGCTTTGCCCACAGTCTGCTGGAAATAACCACTTTTGCTATATTTGCTCAGCACTGCAGCTTTGGCTTGGGCACAAGCTGAAGCAGCGGTAGACAGGCTGGAGGCAGAAGGCAGTGTTAAAAATGTGCTGCTGTCCTGGGCATCTCAGAGGTGATGGGCAGGGCTGAAGGGGCCTTGCCTGTGAATTGGTGTGGAGTGGAGGAACTGTGGTGCCAAGGCTCTCCATGGCCGGAGCTGCATCTCTGGCAGGGAGCAGGGGTGATGCTCAGGGAGCAGTGCAGGAACTGGGTACATATGGAGGAGATCATCCCCTGTCCACCCCTGCAGATGCTGGCATGCAAAGCAGAGCAGCGAGGAATGGGAGGGCTCTGTGAAAAGCCTCAGCATTTCAGTGCAGAAGGAAGCTCCATCCCTGAGCAGTGGGGAGACGACCTACCTCTGCTCCTGCACATCACATCTGGTGAGAGGAGCTGCCCTGGGGGCACAAGCCCTCACACTGGATACATGGGGACCATGATGGTGGGTGTCTTACCCCTGCTACTGCCCAGGACCCTGGGAGTAGGACAGGACTCACTGCTGATTCCTCATTCCTCCTCCTCAGGTTTTTTTCAAAGCACAGAGGTCATCTGGCCCCTTTGGCTAATGCACCTGCCTTAACGCCTTTCCCACACTTCACAGTCCTGCCTCTTGCTTTTGTGGCACTTGTTTCCATTCTCACCTCTGCTGTAGTCCCATAGCTGCAAGCAGGCAAGGACAGCAATTGCATACCTGAAGGAGCCTGTATGAGGATGCATCCCATCCAGCTTTAGCTCCTCTTGTGCAGTTAATCACATTGAAACTGGAAGAGGCATGTCCACTGGACTAAGCAGATCCCCCAGCAGCTGGTCTGTGTGTCTTATTGGTTGTCTCACCTACACTAACCCTGGCTGAGTTCCCACCAAGGCAGCAGGGAAAGGTCTCATGTAAATACTCCTCTATCTTCCACAGCTGTGTTCATGGCAAACATCATCTGATCTGGTCTAACAGATGCCTTGTGGAGAAGGGCTGTCAGTCACGTGTGCTGGAAAACTGCAGGCTGCGAAGTTCTTGCACCACTGCTTGGGTGCGGAAGGACCTTCAATGTCTGGACAGACCTTGGGGCTTCTCTCTTAGGCTCCAGAGGGTCTGTGAATCACACAGACAACTTGATGTCACACTAAAGCAACAGAGAAGCCATCTCTGAAGGGCACCTTCCTGTGTATGTGTGATAATGTGCTGTGAAATATGTAAAATAGTTTCAGAGTGAGGAAGATCACTGATAGGTTTACCAAAATTTACTTGAAAAACTGTTTTGAAGCATTACAAATGTAGCTTGCCAATATCTGGATGTGTTTGCTGTTCTCTGAGAGGGGTGGGTGGTAGGTGCCTTTCTGCAGTGCTCCCGAGGAGCTCCTGTGAGTATCAGAGCTTTGCAAACCACACTGCTGAAGTATCCCTGAAATGAGAGCCCTGCCTGCAGCCTGCACATCGCTGGAGAGGGACGATGACCTCCGGGAGGATAGGAAAGTCTTTTTATGTCATACTGAGTGTCATCCCACCAGCCCTTCAACTCATGGTCATGAGAACATTTTTTGCCCTTTAAATTGCATAGACTATCTGATGAGCTGCTGCAGAGCTCATGGCTGGGTTATTCCCCCAACCAGGAATGGTGATGCCTTGGGAAAAGAGAAAACCGGGAGGGAGGACCTCCCTCAGCATGCACTGTCAGGGTCTTGTGGCAGCCTCCTGGGCCAGTTCCACTTTCAGGGAGGTAAGACGGACTGTGTGGGTTTGCCTGCTGCCTCCAGTTGGTCCCTTTTGAAACGGCGCTCAGGCAGAGCTGAAAGCATGTGTGAAAGAGGATTGGGGCTGGGGGAAGGTCCCAAAACTGCTGACGACAAATGGTGGCTACCACCCAGATGTGAAGTATCACCCAGTGGGTTTTCCCAGGCAGGCCAGCCTGGGTGTCCAGACTGCAGGCAGGTAATGCAAGTGGGCTCTGAAAACCTGGGCATTTGGAGAGTCCTGAGGGATGTCTGCAGCTATCTCCCAGCCAGGCTTTGTCTGTTCTCTGCACCACATGGGTGACGAGCCGCCTGTCTGGCTCGCGGCTCCTGATAAACACAGCTCCCCATTCACTTTTAATAACAATGAGCAGAAAAGGACCGATGAAAATGGATTTTTTTCCCTTCCTTTTTCAGGAAACCTGGCAAGATGTCAAAATGCTCCACTGCTACTCTGTGCATGGATAATGTTGCCCAGCTCTTCCGCGTGCTCCTTTGCCAGGCCTGGAGCAATTGCAGATCTTATTTTCAGTAGCTGAACTGGCAGCATAAGCGGGAGGAGAAAGCTTGGCTATCAGTCATCAGGAGATACTAATCACTCCCACGGAGGTGTTTACTGGAGGGGCGTATGTGTGTGCATGCGTGTGTATGTGAGATGGGAGATGAACTGCCATTAGAATTGCAGATCGTGCACTTGTTAGCAAAGTGCCTAGACCCTGCTTTACAATTTGCTAATAATAAAGCATTTGTTCCCAGGAAACAAATGCCCAGATTTATGTCTTACTCACAAAGGACTCCAATAGATATATTGATACCTTGTGAATCTGCAGCAGAGAGAGATATCGAAAACCGGCTGTTTACTTGACTCTATCAAGCTCCTCTATTGATAACTGGGAGGCATTTATTTCACTATGGATAGACCATTTAGAATTGCTAACTCTCTGTTGCCAATACATCCCATATTTAGGGTTATTATATCACCATAAAATAGTTTTATGGAGCTATGAATATAGGCACACATCAATATCCACAACTGAAGCCACTGCTGGTTCATTTGCCTGACAGTGCTGGGAGAGCCCAGGCAGTCCTGAAGCCCAGAGGCCAGGGAGCAGAGGTTTCAGGGGATAAAGGAAGAGCTCTGGGTGCCTTTCACCTGCCTGGGTGTAGAGCCCAGTAATGAATGCCTCCTCTCTGGAGAGTCGGCGTGCAGACAGTCTTGCTTTGGCACTGGTGGCTCAGTTTACCAGCCCACCAAGACACTGCAGTAACACTGATGCTCTTGGGCTGGCTGGGAAGCTGCCAGGCACCAAAAAACAAGTGCAGGGGCACTTGTGCACATGCACAGTTAGGGTGCTAGCCGGAGCACATAGGGAAGGAGGCTGTTTGTGGTGCTTCCAGGTGAGCATGGATAGGACATGTTGGAGCACCGTTATTTGTTGTCCTGTTTGGCAGGTGGTAGTTTGCCCTGGGATCATTTTCCAGAAGACCTCATCTCCCAAGGGAAGCTCAGCATGGAGAGAAGGACCTTAGGTGTCAGCAGGAGGAGTTTCTTCTACAGGGAAGTTTCAGAGGCAGGAAGGACAGACAGACAATGCTGCTGGGATTCCACTGGGGGTTTGTACCATCCATAGCTAAGACTTTACACAACTAAAATACCCGTGTAGGTCTGAGCTTTCCCGTCCCACCCCATTTGCATGTTCAAAATCTCTAACCGCATGCTCAGATGTGCCCTTATTTCTTGGTGATTCATTAAATCTGGAGTAAGCTCTCCAGGTGGCAGGTCTGCATGCACAGCACTGCAACTGCTACCAGAACGGGCCTCTCTGAGACTGTGTTAGGCATTGCAGCTTACATCCTCTATTACGTATTAGCTGCTAAATAATGCACTAATGGAAAAGGAAACCTTAGCCAGGGCATCTAGATTAAGATGCAGAGCAACCACAGCTTTTAGCTTTAATTTTCTGGCTCCAAGTGATGTATTTCTTAGCTTTATTTGTACATGTATACGTATTTTTTTGCATGGGCTTTCTAAGAAGAGAGGAAACAGATTCTGACTATAGCACTTGAACTTTTGCTGTTAACAGTCTCCCTCGCAATAAATTTTTGCTTCACAAGGAAACTACTGGATATAAGAAACCAAATGCAGACAGTACCCACAGCACAGAAAAAGCTGAGAGGTGCCTTCAGCCTTTTCAGAAAACTCTGTTAAGATGGTATAGTATAACTCTCTGATGATATATTAGCTGTATCAATCTATCTATCTTTCTGCTTACTGCTGTATTCACCTTTGAGAGGGAGTGGGTTTCTCTTTATGACCTGAGATTTTTTTTTTATTCTGACTATTAAATTAATAATTAGTGCTTCATTTACTGGGATCTCCAATGCCCAGACAGTATTGATTTATCAAAGATGGTACAGTGGAAAGATGGAGCCTCTTCCACTGAAGTTTTGGGCAGAGAGTCAACAGGGCTTCTTAGCTATTAAAAGGTACATTTTCCATGCAGCAATCCAGAGAAGAAACAGGCTGGGAGAGAGTAGCCAAGGAGAGTGTATTGCTGCAGGCTGCTCAGCCCTGGGCTGGCCTGCCCAAAGCCCTCCTGGTGAACTGCCTCTGGGCAGGGCACTGGAGCTCGTAGCACCCCAAGGCTCCTGGTGGCATCCTGTTCCCAGCATGGCACTGTCACCCATGTTTCTGCTGCTCTTCTGATCCCCATAGACAGCTCATGCTGAGACTCCTTGGGGCAGAAAACACCTTTCCTGCAAGGTTATGCTGCCTAAGGGAGACTCCAGGCTCAAGACACTCCCCATGGCTGGGCGAGGAATAGCCAAAGTCACCTCTTTGTTTCAATGAGAGCTTGTGATTCCTCTGGTGAGTTCTCAGCTGCTTCAGGAAAGAGAAATGAGTATAGGAATTTGGCTAGGGAAAGTAGTCTTACTTACCTTTTGTACGCCATAATTACTCTTCTTTCAACTGAATTTTAGACCAGAACATAACTCACCACCACCACCCAAAAGCTGACTGGTCTAATCCCAAGGATTCAGCAATTCTTTTATTTGAAGCAGCCATTTATGAACTAATAAAGCATCACTAAGAAATCATGGCAAATTTAATTGAAGAGACTGCCAGTCACCAAAGCAAGAGACAAGAGATTATCCAACTCAACATGAGCATCCGCAGCCCAGCACAGGATTATCTCCTATCAATTCCTTTCAAAGTCTCATTCCAGAACACACCCGGGACCCAATGCACCCAGAGTACCCCTGGAGTTCAAGCCCATGGGGTTGTACTAAGGGCAGGAAAACAGTGAAGGCTCAGCAAGAGGCTCTGCTCCCTTCAGTTGGAGCTGAAATGTGGGAAGGAGGGTGCTCCAAGCAGCTGTGCCCAGAGCACAAAGGCTTGAGCAGAGAGAACAAACTGCCATAGATACACTGAGTGGCAGCAGCATCACATTGGCACAAACAGCTGTGCAGAGGATAAGCAGACTTAGCGAGGCTTTTGCCCACAGCTGTCCAGCACAAGGAAAAACATATGTAAAAAAAAAAGTCTTTACAAATAATCTTAATCTAATCTGTAGCTACAAACTCTCTGTGCTTAACCACAATCACACATCACATGCAATGATGCAAAGTGCGTTACAGTGCCATTCACATGCTGGGTTGTAGGTTTTACAGCACCACATGGCACATCCTCTCTGGGTCACAGCAACAGGGCCATTTTCACACTGGGCATCTGCATCTCACCTGCAGCATCAGCCCGGGTACTGCCAAAGAGAAGTTCAGTGAGGTTCCAAACTGCACACATTTACAACATGCCATCTTGAGATAAAGGCTGGAGACATTTAAGGGATTAATGGACTTAATTTGTCTACAACAGCTGATCATCTTTCCATGAAAGAGCAGTTCCCAGTACAGCATGGTCCCTCCAGTGGAGTGGAGAGAGGTTAGAAACTGCTCTGGGCTCTCCAGGTATGTGTTTTGTAACCTTCTCCCACCAGAGGCTTGCGTCTCCCTACGGTGCCCAGCGGGAGACTCTCTTCACACCCCACTGTCTAAAGGCTTCTCCTGTGCTATCATTTCCACCAGCAGTGGATCAGGTGTCTGCATGTTCCCTTTTGCATCTCAGGGATGCCTTGTGAGACTGGTTTCCCAGCCAGGAAAGCATCCTCCTTTTCCCCGCTCGGCTCCCCCACTTTGCCAGGCACCTGCTCTGCACTGGCAATCAATTCTGCTCCCCAAGTCTGACTAGCTGTGACATCCTGAGCAGGGGAAAAAGAGGGACCAGTCTGGATCTGAGAATAAACAACCCAGCCAAGCCAGGTGAGGTCACCCAGAGCCTCCAGCAGCATATAGAGCATATAACAGGAACAGCAGTGGGTTTGGGGCAGTTCCAGAGGCTGGAGTCAAGGGGTGCCAGCTGTATCTCACCTCTCTTCTCAAACTTCTGTGGGTTTGGTCTGTAAAGCAAGGATTAAAATCCTGAAGACCTGACCATCCAATGTCCTAATGGCAGGAGGCAGAGCCCTAAATGAGTGAAAGCAAGCATTGCCTCCACCCAAGCACACGATTTTGAGGCCCTTTGGACAGCTGGCATGTGACGGCTTGGTGCTAGGAGCAGAGAGCTGCAGGAAGAGTCAAAGCCAAGAAAAGCTGGCACTGCTGCTACTGTTGTTTGTCAGACAGGGACAACATGTGCCCGTCCAGCTCAGAAGACCAGGTGCCCAAGGGAGGGGAGCACCTGGCTGGGCTTAGACAGCAGCTGAGAGCAGAGCAGTCAGTCTGCAGGGGACAGCACAAGGAGCCGTGGGGACACGTCTTCTCTGCTGGGGTGTCCTGCTCTCCTGGGTGACCCTCAGGTTCCTCTGAAATAGCCCTGCTTAGTGGCTTGCACCCTTGCTGCCAGCAGGCATCATCTGCCAGCTGCCACCCGAGCAAGTGCCCAAGCCTGGCATACCAAGCATTGGAAGGATTTTCCCTTGCACTGGTTTGAACTGTGACTGTAATGGCCTGTTTACTGTGCAGTTCAGGAGAAAGGAGCACTGACTACATTGCCCCAGGTGTCTCCCAGTAGTTAATAGAGTTGTGAGCAAACTATGCCACTGGAAACATCATTGAAAATTCATAAAATGACAGAAAAGAAATCAAAGGCTTTGTGTTTGAAGCTAACTGAAACAATATTAATTGAAATGAATTTGCAAATATAGGCCCAGACCCCAGCTCCTGCGCTTAGGGGACTTCTTAGATGTAAGAAGAAGCAACCAGTTGTCTGGCAAGAGGGGAGCTGAGCAGCATCCAGGATGGTCTCCAAATAGGAAGCTTTTACGTTCTGGCCTCATCATCCCAGATGGACTCAGGACCTCCACAGGCTTACGCAGAAGCTAGTCCCCAGCTGGTGCGTGGTGCAGACATGCTGCTCATTTTCTGCTTCAGGGGCCCTGGTTGCTGCCATCAGGAGGGTCAACACAAGTCCTACAAATAGTCCAAACAGCTTGGAATTAAATTTACAAATGTTTGTGGCTACTGGGGAGTTGCTTTATCTTTTATAAAGGCAGAAGGGCTCAGTTGCAGGAAAGGAGGGAAGAAGAGAGGACAGAAAAAAAAAATCTGTAAAATTCAAGGATATTTGGAACAATCTCTGAAAAAAACCTCTAATAATTTTTAAGTCAGTTTCCTCATTTTTAAGGATTTTTTTTTTAATAATTTTTGAACTCTTATGTTGCCTGGGCTTTCACAGGGGAAACAGAAAAACCCTTGGTATTCTGGGTAAGTAGCAAAGAAAAATGGGATTTACCCATCAAAATCTAGGCATCTTTCATCTCTGTGCAAGCACCTAGAAGTAGATTCTACAGCAAAGTGATCCTACTAATCCCACTATCCTAAATACTGATGAAATATTCAGGATAATGTTAAACTTGACAAAAACCAGTTCTCTAAGTACTAGGGGACTATTTCGTTTTTACAAGCATATAGTAAGTTTGGAAATTCCAATGCAAACTGGAGTCCCCACACTCTGGCAGGGCCACACGATTCGCCCTGCTCTTCCCTGGGAGGGATCCTGGCTGTGTGACCAGAGTGAAACAAATGACACTGATGATTCAAGCCGCTGCCTGTCTGCTATGTTGGGGAGAAACCACCAAACACCCACATTTCTTCTTACAGAGCAGCACGGCCGGCTGAGCAGCCTGTCAGTTTGCTGGACCATCAGCAGCCATATACAGCAAAGCAGCTCAATCCACAAGACGTGGGCTGAGGAGCACCAGAGCAGGGCACCCACCCCCCAGACGTTAGAAGAAACATTTCCTGTGTGGTCAGCTCTGGTTTGGAGGAACAGACGTGTTCTCTGTCAGCAGGGCACAGGATTTGGGTCAACATGAGAGTCCTTGTCACTAGAGGAGGGTGACCAGCACCCTGTCAGAGCTTGGAAGGACCTGCACATCCACCTCACCCCAGGGGTGCACACCCACCTACAGAATACACTGACCAGCCCGTACTATTTGTCCAGGGGATAGGGAGAGAAAGGGAAATCCACCATTTTAAAAACTAAACACCTGCTGCATCTGTGGAGACCCAAGAGAGAATCGACATGGAGCATTTTCATTGCTGTTGTTCCTCATCATCTAATATTTTACAGCAAAAATCTCCTAAAGCTGTGCCACTTCTTCCTCTGATCCCCACCCGGTATAGGAAGGGCAGGAGGAGAAAGGTGGGAATCCCTTCTCTGTGATGTTGTCAGTGTTTGCTGTGGAAATGGAAAGTTTTGAGCACTGAAGCCACTCAAGAAGCAGGAACAAATGTGCTTGAAAAGATAAACTCTGGCCTCCAGAAAACAAGTTTCAGAGAATAAAAAATCAGGAATATCTCATGACTGCAAAGAACTGCTTCGTGTTTCATTACTTATATTTCTTATTCCCTTGTATCATTTTCTAAATTTCCATCATCATCAATTGATCCTTTTTATAAATGTTTCACAGATGAATTTGTTCCCTTTTTGCTTTTCTTCTTGGTTTTCCCTTCTTTTAATATGTTTCCCTATTTCCAGTTCCTCTGCTGTGTTGTCACTGCTTCAGCTTTCGGGCTGACAAGTCTATCTCCTTTCCTCCTCTTTCTATTTCTCATCATGTTTAATTTCCTCCTCCCAGCTTTCTCTCTCCTTAGGCCAGGCCTGTGCTGAGGCTGCTGTGGCTCTTCTTACTCAGAAGGACAGAAATAAACTTGATGGGGTAGGGAGGGCGCTTTTTAAAAAAAAAAAATGAAATACCAGTCTGTGGGGAACAGCCTGGCCATGAGTATTCCGGGGCAGTTCACTGGGCTGCAGTTTAAAGACAGAATTCAGCAAGGAATAGATTATGATTACCTAGCAGATGTGGTTTGGGACGTAATTGAACACGAGCACTCGGGGACAGCAATATGGGACATGAGTTTGAAGTTAGCAGAGGGTGGGAAGCAGTAGACTGGCTGGGGAAGACTTGGATCTGAGCTCTCCTGGGGGAGCAGGATGGGAAAGCTTTGGGGCTGAGTTCAGGGAGCAGTAAGGTTTAGGGTGAGCCATCATGGTGGAGTGGGTTGTAGTGAGTTTGAAGCAGGGATAAGAGTGGCCCAGGCTTTCATAGGAATAGCTGATGGCGAGTCAGCCCAATGCCTTGGGGTGAGTTCTTGGGCTGGAAGTTTTAATGTACCCACCTGGTACATGGCTACCATGTGGGTATATTTTAGGGTGACTCCTCTGTGTCTGTATATAACAGCAGTACAGGTTCATTGACCTCAACAGGGATCTGAGCTGATTGCACCACCAGGAAAAATCTTCTTAAAATCAACAGGGCACCAGGGACCCAAGCCATTCACTGTCACTGCCTAGGGAGTAATTGTCAGTGAATTCGGAGACATGACCTGGTGTGTAATCCAACAAGAATGTAGTCCAGGGCAAGGGCTTGTGGGGAAGGAGGTTGAACGAAGCCCCACTGAGCAGGGCAGTAGGGTGGCTGAAGAGGCCAGTCTCTGCTGAGAGCTCCCTTCAGGGTCAATTGAGCAAGCTGTGTGACATCTGACTCCACTTAAAGACAAGAGGAAGGTCCTACGGACACTGTGAGAATAGCAAAAACACACTGCCAGTGGTTAATGCCTTGTGTCAATGACTGCCACAATACAAGAGCAAAGATGGGGTTTGGAGGCCACGCAGTTTCCAGGCTGTGTTGAGTGTTGGTAGTGGGTGTAGAAAGAGAATGATGGAGCTGGAGGTTCTCTGGCTTGGCCATCTACACTACGATGTTCTGCAAAGCCATACCTAAATGTTGCTGAAAACCCAGGCTTTAAAGCCAAGTCACTTTTCACAATTAAATCCCTCAGATATCTCCTTTCCCTCCTGGCTAGAGTCAGTGGGTTGGGTGCTCACAAACATTTTGTAATGCTGAGTTGGAGGAAATCCAGGCACCTCCCAGAGCCAGAGCTGAGCTTGTCTTAGCTGAGTTCTGGCTTGGCTACCTGCATTAAGTATCAGTGGCTCTGCAGAGTGGCTCAGAGCCACTGCAGGTTTCCAGTGGTTTGCACACAAAACAGAAATCTTTGGCCCATTCAGATTAATTCTTGGAGGGTTTCCATGGGATGTCTGATCCTGGGAAGAAAAGCTTCAGAAATTCACCTGCCTGGAGCAGGTGAGTGCTACTGTCGGTGCTCTGGGAAACAAGGCAGTTAAGGACATTCAGAATAAATGTCAAGAAATTGCAAGGAGTCACCTGCTCATTATTTTTATAAGTTCTTGCTGAAAGAATGCTTCTTTAGGTAGAAAATGATAGTGCCGTGAGAAGCATAAATGTCATGTCTTTTTTTTTCTTAATTCACACTAGGCAGAAGCATCTGCCTGTTACAAGTTTCTGATAATGAAGGGCATGTAATAGTGACCCCATATAGCATAAGCGAGCCCTGTTTAACATGTTCATGCTTCCCTAGGTGTTCATTACAAAGCTGACTGTGCCTGATACAAACTCATCCATCCCATTATTGCTCTGCTTTTTATTTGGGGATCACTTGAGCAAGTTGAGAGCTTTGGTCTTTGAGGGAATACATTTACATTTGAAGCACTTGTGCATTTATTATAAGTGGTGCTTAGGGTGGGAGGGTCATGGCTTCAATCAATATGATGCGGCTGGACTTAGAAAATAGGAGGAAAGAGCATTGCATTTACTCAGTTCTCTCCGTCCTGAAGACTGGGCATTTGTAAAGATGTGGTATTTGTTTGCTTCAAGTATTACTGGCAGAGGAACACTGCTTGGCCATCACTGGGGTAATGAGGCCTGGTAATGAGGCCAGCTTTGACTACATGCCAAGCAGGCAGGAGGGCAGTTGGGTGTGTGGGGAAAGAGGGATTAGGACCTGCATGTCGGCTCGATGCAGGGCTTGCCTGGGGTCCAGAGCTGGTTGGGGGCCTGGAAGCTGTAAAGCAAAGCCAGACCAATGTTCTCCCATCTCACATACCTGCTCCTCAGTGCGGGAGCATGCCCTGCTGCCATGGCCATGCAGCTTCCAGAGCTGGGACAGCAGTTCTTCTTCTGTCTGTCACCTTGTACTAGATCTTTGGCAAACTCCCCGTATCCTCTGCTGTTCACCAGACTGATCTCCATGTTTCAAGTCACCAAGTCCATGTTTGCCCCTGGCTTGCTTATGGACATGTCGACTTCTAGAGGAGTCAGAGCAGAAAATTTCCCGTGCCCCAGGGTGGGTTGCAGGACTGGTATGGCAGGTCCCAGGCCTATATGGTGTCTATACAGTGCTCCTGAGTCTGCACGGGGGCAATGGATGAGGCAAAGCAGAGCTGGTGGGGAAGGCAGGGGCAAAAAAGAGGAGGCTGATGTGATATTCAGGGGCAGGGCTGGGAAAGTGGAAGGGCTGAGAAGAGAGAGTAGGGATATTTTCTCTCTGCTACATCTGTTACCCACTTGCCTAGAATTCAGGTCTGTGAATCGGGAGGCACTGATGGAGATCACCATACGGATGTGCACCTCGTAGGGTTGATCCCCACCTGCTCCCAAGCAGAAGGAGAGGGCTATGGTCATGCTCACCTGCTGCCTCAGAACCAGAGGCAACAAAGGAGGGAGCAGAAATGTGAGTGCGCTCTTTGCCCATCCAGAGAGGAAAAAACATGTGGCTGCAAGCACCATGCAGCTGTGTCACAAGCCTGGGGACTTCATGGTGTTCTGAGCTCACAACTACCCAGTGTGACTGTGTCAACTTTCTTCTGTACTAGCACCAGGGGATGTTTGTCCTTAATATTACATTTCCAAGATGTAAGACTGGAGAGTTTAGCAGAGAAGATGCACAGAGAGAAGCCAGCTGGTTTGAGTGTGAGCTGAACCAGCAAAGTTTGGCAGAAGTTCAGCTAGCTCTGGAGATGACAGCTGGACTCTTCACCATCTAGACTGACCACCACCACATATTTTGTCTATGCTCCAAGGGCTCTGCAGGACACTGACCTGCTAGATGTAAGAACATCAGTAAAGCTTCTCACCTGGAGCAATGGGAGTTAGATGCTTTTGAAAATGGTTCCATTCTCCTCTGCACCTTTCTTCTCTTCTCTATCCGTGAATGAAATATCATTCTACGCATAGAAGTGTTTTGAGGCACCAGCTCATCCTACAACACCTAGGTGCAACACTTAGCACAACAAGGCATTGGTATTGGTGAATACCCCCTGGCATGTCTTTCACATAGTAAGCCCAAGACTTTCCTGGAAGCTGGCTAGCCTTTGCAAAGCCTGAAGTGCCCCTGCACCATGTAGCTGCTCACTGGCTGCAGCACACCTTCCTCTGCAGTCAGGCTCCAAGATCTTCCCTGACTTGGATCAAGGGGCATGACGGGAACATGTGAAGTGTTTCCCTGCAAAGGGTGCTGCAACTGGTACACTGCAGAAGCTGTCCAAGCACCTTGCTGGTCACCACCAAAATGAGTTATCAATGAAAGCGTGACCACAAGTGAGGGATGAGCCAATTTCCCCAGGATGCCTATTCCCCCAGCACCTCTGACAGCAAAGCACAGCCATCTGCTTTGCCACAAGAGGCCATTTCTGCAGGCGAGAAGTGATGGGAGCTCTGAGATGCCATTTGCGTGGGCTGCCGCTCTCCATCTTTCCGCCGCCCCCTCCCCACTTCCTTCAAAGGTTTTGGTTTGTTTTCTTCTCATTTTACAGCAACTAGGATTCCCAGTCCTAGATGGTGATTAAAGCACCTGCAAACCTGTCTGATGGCCTTTGGGAGCTTTAGATGCCTGTGGGCATTGTGCGCATGTTTGAGAAAATATAACTTATGGATCTGCAAACACCTGTGGAAACCCCCCACCACTGCAGGCGGACAGCCTGGATTTCAGACAGTGCCTGTTTGTTTTATTCCTCCCTTTGACAGTGATCTGTGAAGGCTGCCTTAGTCCTCAACTTATGCTAATGGACCCATGCTGAGGAAGGAGTGGAAGCACTCCTTACCTTTTCAAAACAAAAACTTGCTGTTCAGTCTATCTCTGCTCAGCTGCTGCATCCAGAGGTGGCTGAAGCTGTGAAATGGCACTGCAGCCTCTGTGTCTGTTCTGGTTTCTGCTGGATCCCATGCCGGACCCTTCCCCACCATACCTATGTGTCTTCCAGTAGTGCACTATGCAATGTAAAGTGCATCAGGTTTGGTCTTGTCCTGCGCCAAAGCAGAAGCATGTGCAGCCTGGTATTTCAAGGAGAAACTGTCTGTACTCCCAAGCTATGTGTACGCTTTTCTCAGAGGGAGCAAAGCACAGAAATGTGCCTTGTGCTTGGAGCAGAAAGCAGGACAGCCCATGCTGCTGCTGGTTGCAACAGCTTTGGTAGCTCCAAGGAAAGCTCCATCATCCATCCAGTGCTCCCACGCTAGACAGGCATGACTAAACAAGGTTTCATGAGACAAGGAATCAGTGGAAAATATTTTCAGGGGGAAAAAAGTCAGAACAATTGTGATAAATGAAAGATGTTTGGAAAATATTATTTTCTTTGTATTTTTTATTCAAACATTTCCCAATTTTCTTCTAATTCCACTGCATTTCTCAGTCAGCTAATCCTTCCCAGCTTTCCAACTCACTATTGCCGTGCTCTCTGTGCTTTTTCTTTTGGACCTGTGAGAGCCACTCCCTGCCCCTGTCCTGCAGCTGGCTGTATGGAGCCTCGTGCTCTCCCACCCAGGGAAAGGGTTCCTGGCTGCTTCCAGGCAGCATGTTGAAGTCGTGTTGGAAGTCAGCCTTCCTGCAGCTGACAGTGGACATGCAGTAGGATCACCGATGCTGAAGGTGGTATTTTCAGCAGGCAAAACACAGGCAATTTTGGAAGGTGGCCTGCCAACATAATGACAGGCACACACATCCTTTTTCCTGTACCCTACATTGCACTACCAGATGGTTATTTATGCAACAGAGTTTGTGGTTTTTTTCTGTGCTCCTCAAGGTCTGCCCCATTCCCAACACCTTTTGAGAGTGTTCTGGCAAGCAGCACACTGTCTTGACCCCTGCCAAGAAAGAGGTTGATTTTCCTTGCTGCTGGCAGTGGACCCCAGTCCCATCAGCTTTAGTCGGCCTTCTGTCTCACGAACAGCTATCTCCATGGGCAGAGAGAAGAAAGCTGCTCATCTCCTCCTGGAATTTTGTACATGCAGATGCTCCAGTGGCCGTTCTGGGGCACTTTCACCCCCAGGATGTGGGGAAGGGAAAGAACAGGCAGCATTTTCCCATAGCAGACAGCTCCAGGGAAGAGACCCAATGCCTCGCTGCCACTTCCAAGCAGAAGTTGTCTCTCTTGGGGATGACAGCAGGGTAGAAGCCATCAGAGCGTTTCCTGCTAATCCAGCTCTGCATGGGACTCCTTCTCCTGGAGCAGCAGAGGCTCAATGGAGCAATATGTCATTGCCTGCATCTCTGCAATATAGCTCGTAGGTGGGAAAACATGTTCTGTAGGTAGGAAAACTCCCACTGTGCCTTTTATTCAGCAGAAAACATCAACAAATGCAGCTCTGCTGCCTCCTGACGCAGGCAGGCAGGCACTTGCTTGCTTTCAGACCTCCTTCGGATTTGATAGCTGGGGAGATTCACTGACGGTTGCCACCTGTGTCCACAAAGATGTCTTCTAGGCTGTGACCCTGAGCCAGAGCCATCACACCTGAAAAAACACATGAACACCGTCAGTGTGAACATGCCCCAGTAGATCAGCTCCAGAGAAATTCAGACTTGCTTTCCAGCAACCCAGGGCCTGATGCTACCAGGACACTGTGATGCCCACAGTTATTTCAGCAACAGCAATTGGCAGACGTTTCTGGAGCTTACTCAAGAGAGGTGAAAGTGGGCCAGCAGCCAGCATGAAGGGGCTGCAGGGGCATGACAGTGCAGGCCAGCAGCCAGCCTCCTCTCTGCCCCGTGGAGGATGGGGGGTTGTACCCCCCTCCCTTTGCCAGGCTTGTGGGATGCATTTAATACAGTGTGAGTCGGCAATGGAGACAACTCCACCCCCTCCTGTGCTCCCTTATTTTATCATCCCCCTTGCGCATCACTGCAATGCTCTGTGCAGAAGCAGGATGCCCCATCCCCATCCGCACAAAGGACTCTGTGCTGTGCAGGCAGCCAGGGGCGAGCTGGGGATCTCACACTCCCACCCAGGCAATGAGGCCCTGCACAGCCAGGCTGCTGTCATGACTCCTCTCATCACCACTAATTTCATTAGGGATGAAGCCCAGCTACAGCTTTTGTCCACTGATGAACAAAATCATCTTCAACTTCGCCCTCTGAACACACATTTCCTTTCCAAGTTCCCTAATTCCCCCTCTGTGGCTGTTTTGGAGGAGGCTACTCCCACATTGTCACAGTCCCAGCACCTACTGGGACACCCTGGGACCCAGCCGTCCAGGTCAGCACCATTCCCAGACTCAGTCCCTGCCAGCGCATCCAAGCGGACACAGCTGAAAATTTAATCAAATAGCTGGCGCCCTGCACCAGGCCAGAGCCTTCCTGATAGCACTCGAGTAGATGGAAATGTAACATTTGAATGAATGGCCCTTTAATTATGCTTTATCTGCCCTGCTCTTTTGCTTCCCGCTGCAGAAAGCCAAGTGAATGTTAATGGGAAGTAGCTCCGCAGGGCAGCTCACAACCTCACACCTGCTTGCTTTCATGCTGCTGGATGCCTGTGCAGAGTATTAATTAAGCAATTAAGGCAAAGGAAGTGTCTGCTGGTCTGCAGCCCTAGTGAAATTCTCCCTTCAAGGACTTCAGGCTCTTACAACACCTGCCGTTAGTGGCAATCCACTGTAAGCTCCTGGGACCGGTGCAAAAGGCTGGCAGGAGCAGTTGTGTCTTAGTCAGGCAAATGCAGCATTTGAGCTGCACAATGAAATCAGCTCTTTCAGGGATTTCATCCATGCAGAAGCTTGGCCTGACCTTTCCTTTCCTTTTTTTTTTGGGGGGGGCGGGGGTGGGGGGAAGCTCTCTCTGCTCTGAGGAAAGCACTATTTGAGCAGAATACAAAAGCTTTAGAAAAACTCCCATAGCAAAACCTTCCTGTGACTCTTTTGTAATCTGCAGTTAGGAAACGAATACCGCTGTACCCTGGCCCAGCTGAGCTGGCTTTGAGAGCCCTAGTGAGGGACATGTTGCACAAGCTGTCCTTGGGCCAGGCTGACGATGGAGTGGTGCTGCATCTCTGCTGCTCCTGGATAATATGGGAGATGCTGTGTAAGTCTGGGATTTATCTCACCACTGTTCAGTGGGGGAAGGAAATGGAGATAAGCCATCAGCCAGGAATTGACTTGGGACCTTGGAGAATTCACTATCTCTTGTCCTCTTAGCCAAATGCAAGAGAGAAGATGAAAAAGAGCAAAGACCTTCAATAGGAATGTATTAAATAGGAATGTATTAATTGATGGGGCAGGCAGTCTATAATGGCTACCTGGAGCCCCATGTGCAGGGTGGGAAGGAGGGATGGGTTCCTGAAGGGATCAAGGCTATTTGCCTCTTGGGAGGACTTGTCAGAGCATTTTTTCCTTCGTATCAGCCCTCCATGTGCAGGAGTCAAAGAGATCACAGGCAGCCTGACTCTGACATCAGCCCGGTGATGTCATAGACTCAGGCACTGATGTCCAATCCTGCTACCAAAAGGTGACATGCCTTGCAGTGCCAGGTGTCCTTGTGTCCTAATGTGGATTACTTTCTCTCATGAGAGCTGACCAAGAATTTATATGCCCTCTACTTTGGACAAATATTAACAAAAATATGACAGTGGTAGGTAGAGCACTGGAAGGAGCAGGTCTGGCTGCCCATCCATATCTGCCATGTCTAATGTGCTGAGCACAAGAGTCACTCATCACATCCTACCTCCCCCTCAGCCCACTTTTCCCACCTCCAGGGTCTTTCTTATGCTCTCTAGCTGAAAGCCAAGTGCAGCTGGCTCAATCTGTGTTTCTCTAACATACCTGATGAGGTCACCTTGCAGAGACGCCACCTCGCACAGATGCCACATCACAGGGTCCTGTGTCCAAAGGAGATATTCAGCAAGCCTTTCCAACCCCAGCTGCAGCCTGTGATCCTGCCCACTGAGGAACCCTCTCTCCTGTTACGTTGTCTCTATGGTCAATCA
>VYZV01021631.1:11163-91817 GCA_013401275.1 Pandion haliaetus | reverse complement strand
AAAAAAAGATACCTGAAAGATACCTGTCCATTACTGATATTTTTTTTGCTTAATCCCAGGGAGAAGCAGAATTGGGAAGAGAATTTTTGCTATCCAGCCATGTGCAGCCTGAGAGAAGAAGAATCTAGGGCTACAGCTGGGCATCTCAAAAAACTTTATAATACTTGTCATACAAATAGGCTGAAGAGCTTAAAAGGGTCACAGGTGTGAAAACCAGGAACAGTGGCCTAGAAAATGTCTCCTAATGGGTTAACGAATTAATTTACAGTCACCCATTGCCTTCCAAATGAGGGGTGCTATTAGACATGTATAAAGTCAGTTAAAGAGCAGTGACAACCATCACAGCCACTGGGAGGGAAATCAAAACCTGCAGCCAGTCAGCTTGGACTGAAGGATTATCAATTTTCAGGTGCACTGGTGTTTCCTCTCAGCTTCTCTGAAGATTTTTTGGCTTTTACACATCCCATCTTTTTCTCCCCTGAGCTTCTCAGAACTTCAGTCATTACTTTGGCTCAGAATGGCTGATATTGGCAAACAACCAGCTAAGCCATTGTCATAAACTAGTAGAAAGATTTAGGTTGCAAGGGGCCTCTGCAGGTCTCCACTTGCTTCTTCTGCTCTAAGCAGGGCTAACTCAAAAACTGGACCAGGTTTCTCAGTGCCTCGCCCAGATGTGTTCTGAAAATTTCCAGGGATGGAGATCCTCTCCACCTCCCTAGTCCTAAAGGTAAAGAATATTTTCCTTATGTTCAGTGGGAATTTTCCCAGTTGCAACTCATGCCCATTGTACCTTAATCCTCATTGTGCACCTCTGGAAGAGTTTGGCTCCATCCTCTCCATACCATCCCCCCACCCCACGCCCTGTCCCGTTTAGGTATCTGTTTTCAGCCCATTTCTGCATTTTGTCACGGCCACTCTAGTTTTCATTCTGCTGTTCATTCCAGCTGGGATGAATTCATTGTTCACCGGGGTGGAAGCATCCTCTCAATTCTGTCCTGTAAATCAGGAACTGAAACTCAAAAGAAGATCAGCCTTAGGACAGACCTATCTGAACAGCCCTCCTGTTTAACAGAGAGCTTGTCAGGAGCTCTCTGAGAACAGCCACTCTCCTACTTTCACCCCCATTCTCTTAAGAAATCTAGAGTGTATTTCCCTAGTTTGCTCAGAGATCATCCTGTTGCACAGTGTTAAAAGCTTTAAAGTCAATATATCTCACATCTATTGCTTCTCTTTATCCACTGGGCCAGTTACTGTCACAAAAATTGGTCTGATTCAAAATGATTTGTTTCTGACAAATCCTACATGGTTCTTTTTCATCACCTAGAGATATCATATGTACTTATAAACTGAAGGCTTTGTACTTTGTTCTTTCTTCTTTCTGATATCAAAGCCAGGCTGAGCCAGTGACGCCATTTACCCCCTCTTACTGCTGTCTCCACACCGCTCTTCTTTGGTCCTCCCCCATCTCCTTAACATGAGTTCTGGAAGATATGGCTCAGCTCAGAGATGAAAGCAGCTGGTTCCAGCTGCTGGTGCAAGCTGCACCCAGGCCCTGACACCTTCTATGTGCCCTGCTTTGCTCATCCTGGGCACTGAAGTGAGTCTGACCAGCCTGCAGTTCCCGGGTCCTCCTTCATTCTCTCTTCTGAAACTGGCTGTGACAGTAGGCTTTCTACAGTTCTTGGGGGCCTTCTCTGATCTCTTTCATCTTTTAAAGAAGGTCAAAGGTAGTCTGACATTGCCATTAGCTGTCTTTCTGAGCACCCTGGCACCATTGTCCTATAGACACAGGTGGGTTGAGATTGCTCAAGAGATCCCTGACTTGGTCATCCTTGTACCCCTTCTCTAAGCCCAAAGGCCTGGGAGACCTTGTCAACGGAAACAGATGCAAAGGAGACATTGATTTCCTCAGCCTCATATGCATCCCCCATCACTAAATTACCCATCCTGTTCAGCAGTGTACTGACACACCCCTTGTTTATTCCTTCCCTTTTAATGGTAATGCTTGACATCCTGTGTCGCTTTCAATTCAAGAAGTTTCCTAACACCCTACCTGCATGCTGGAACAATGCTTCTGTATTCCTCCTGTGTAGCCATTCCCACCCCTTCCACCTTATCTGTGTGTCCTTCTTATGTTGGAGCTCTGTCAAGAGTTCCCTCTTTAGCCAAACTAATCTAGTGACTTCCTTGAATGTTGGAAAGAATTGTTCTCATGCTTGGGGGAAGTTGTCCTTAAACACCTGCCAGTTTTCCTGAGCATCTTTACCCTTCAGAGAGGGTACCCATGGGATCCCACCTACCAGTTCCCTGAAAATACAGAAGTCTGCTCTCCTCCGCAGACCTCCCCTGTCTTGTGGTCACTGCAAGCAAGGCAGATATCATTATCACATCTCCAGTCGGCTCTTTCTTGCTTGAGCAGTACATCCAGGAGGGCATTATCTCTGGTTTGTGCATCCAAGAAGTTAAGAAGCTGTCCCAGACAACTCTTACTCAACTCCCAGCTGTTATCACCATCCCACAACATACCCAGTTTAAACCCCTCCTCACCATTTTGGTAAGCCTGTTGTTAAAAATGCTCCTGCCCCACTTTGTCAGGTGGAGCTCAGCCTTGCCTAGCACTCCTTGCTCACCACAGAAGGGCACGTCATATGAGCCAAAGCACTGCCTAATGACACCAGTCAAGTGTTAACTCATGGGTTGAGTCCTTTCCTACACAAGTCTTTCTGGTTTCCCTTGCAGGATTGAAGACAACAATATCTGGGCTTCTAAATCCTGCTCTCACCCCTGCAGCCCTACAGTAATTTTTTATTTCTTACTGGTATCCCTTGGCAGCAGCACTGAGTCCATACCGATTTGCAACAAGGCATAACAGTCTAAAGGTCAAAAAAAGCCTCTGAAGCACCTCCAGAACATGCAAGATCCAGGTCACAGCAACCTACAAACCTCCTGTATCATAGCTCAGATCAACAGACGTGTGCCTCCATCCTGCACAGGAGGGAACCTGTGATGACCAGCACCAGCTGCTGCCTCCTGCTCCTAATGCTTTGTTCAGGTCTGGCTGAAACCTCCCTTCACAGGGCTTGGTCTCCTTCCTTGGCTATGAAGGATCTGCACCAATTTGCTAACACAGATCAGCAGGCAGAGAAAGGTCATTTCTCATGTTCCTGAAGTCACAAGTGTCCAGTATCCCCCATCACGGAAGTCTTCATCCAGAAATCCTTCTAGCCCCATCTCTTGTCGTCCCTCCTCCTTTGCATCAGAGAGCTCAGGCTTTTTTGTCTCTTCAAGATCTCTGCAAAGACCCTGTCACTCTTGTGTTCATCCCCCTTGCATGTGCAGTCTTCTCCTTGCCCCCACAGCTCCTTCATCTGCCAAATCAGCATCTCAACCAGTGCTCACCTCCCACCTGGGAGCCCACCATCACCCCAGCTCCAGGAGAGGCACCAGCCTCTCCCAGCAGTTACAGGCCACCGGTGCAAGCCCTTTTAATGAGGGACCCACGAACTGGGAAACAGCCAACAGAAACAGTTAGCTGGAGAAACCTCTAGATGATACCAGAAGAAAACAGAAGCAACAAACTACATATAAGAAAAACAAAACAGAGAGAAAAATAGAGATAAAAAGAGAGGTAGATGGACAGATAAATCTATCAACCAACGCACCTGTAGAACAACTGTGTGTGAGGCTTGGGAGAAGAAAGAAGAAACAGAAAAACACCAAAACTCCCTTACCTAAATGAATAAAAAACAATGAGAAATACCCCACAAAAAAACTGCTGGAGAGAACAAAAAAAAAAAGACTAATAAAAGCTGCTGCCCCTCCCCCCAACAGTCTCAAAAAGAAGACCTATCTAAATAATTAAGCAATAATTGTTTCACCTTTCCCTGTGTGAGCATGTCACTTACATACCCTCAGTTTCTTCACCTAAAGAATGGCCAGCGTTGTAGGGAACACTGAGTATTAGCGACAGGAGCAGGAAAGGCTTGCACAGGCCTGTGATGTGCAGGGGGACATGCTAGGACAGAGAGACAAATCAGTCCTGTCAGGTCAAAATCCAGCACGCTGAATTCTGCTTTTTTTTATACCCTGAGCTGCCAGCTGAGACCTACGCAGCATGCTGCATGCAGTACTAGCCTGGTCTTGCCCCATGTACTATGCTCATTATGGAGTGAAAGTGGCTGTCCTGGACAGGGTCCCTCCTCTTTTTCTTGATCATCTGCAAAATAAGAAGGTGAAGGGAAAGGTTTTGTTACCCTCATTGAAATAACATATATCTGAAACAGAGTTGTATATAATTGTATATAGTTGGTGTAATTTTTATATGTATGTATTTATGTATTTTATACATATGTACCTATGTGGCCTCTAAGATTGTGATTTGAGCTGTGATATAAATTGCAATGTTTTTCTTGTACAGCATTGATCTGAGAAATGTTTACCTGTTCCTGCATTGCACGCTGCAGTACACGGTAGAGAAGCTGTCTTCTTGAACTCTGCCCTGCAACCTGCTGATGCCCAGAGGTGCACCCACTGAAGATTCAGCTGCTTTTTAATGAGTGTTTCCTATGCAAATGCATCCTTCTGCAACGTGCCTGTCAGCTTATCCACAGCTTGCCTCAGTGTAAATAAGGAAGATTTAGGGAGTTTAGAAACTCTCGGTTTTCCAGCACTGCTTTCCCGAAGACCCCAGACTGAGTGCTTCAGCTCTGGAGAGCTGCCTGCCTTGCGATGGGTTGGCAAGCACCTTGAAAGTCAGCTGGTCTATCTGATGTCAGGGTTTTCTTCTCCCAGAGGAACAGGCTGCCATGTGGGAATCTGCATTACCTGGAAATTATTCTGGCAGCAGGGCAAAGTAAAAGATGAATAAAAGTGACTTTAATCCATCAAAGCACGGATCAAACCTTGATTGAGCGGTTTGTCATAGATACAAAACAGGAAACAAATATGTGTGCAAATGTTCACATTTACTGAAGATCCTTTTCTTTAACGTCCCTCCTGTAGTGACTGCAGAGAGACGGTGGAGTTGATCCAGACCAGGATGAGTCAGACCCGCTCCCAGGGAATGCGCAAGTCTGCAGTGGTCCTCTCGCTGGACAGGAGCCCTGAAGCCTTGCTGGATGCCCTTCTATAATACCTCGGGAAAGCAGGGCTCTCCAATGCCAGTAGCAGCCTCCCTCCTCTCCCCAAGGCTGTTTGTTTCTTAAGTACAAACAAAGAGAACCGGACATTGAGGAGTGCCAGCACGCACAGATTTATCACTGAAGAATATGGAGCCCTTGATCTCATTTTCCTAAGCCTTCAGAAAAAAATATCAATTCTCTTGTTGAGCTTTTCAGCAAATCTGTCTTAACGTGGGGCTGAAGGAAAAGCACATGACTAAATTACATCATTGAGGTTGGTGCGCACTCTGGAAGACATTGGACCTGGACACAACACATGACATAAGGGCAACGAGAACGATAGCTATGGAGCCAGTCCTGCCCTGCTTGCTTCGGGGAAATACACAGTTTTCACAGCAGCATTACTGGCATGGCGAGAAAATAAACTGTCAGTGGAAAGAGAGCAAAGGACAAACAACGAGTGTGAATTTGATGTTATTCACTGAGCAAATGTTTGAACTTGCTGAGAATCATCCAAGCTTCGGGTATCTGTGATTGTTTGGGCTGTTCCCAAGCACCAACCCAGCCCAAGCCCAACATCACAGCAAAGAAGCCAGCACAGATTGCCATGCTTTGCCATCACAGGCAGAGAAGCCTGTTCCCTCTCCGCAAGGACAGCTATGGCACCAGCAGGTAGGTAGGACCAGTCAGGTCCTCCTGACATCCCTGTGAGAGCTTCAAACACTGCTCAGCAAATCAGTACAGTGCTCATGCTTTGAACCATTACCATCATGGGGAGGTATGCCCTGGGATTTTGCTGAAGAGCAGAAAAATACCCGTGTCACAGGAAGGATCATGAATCCCACACGTGAAGCATTTACAGGTAAAGTAATTCACTAGTTTCCAAGTCAAAGTCAGTAATGCTCTTAAGAGCATCCTCATCCCTACTTTACCACCCCGAAAAGGTTGACCAGGGTTGGCAGCTCTGACAATTCAGTCCTCAGAGAGCTGTTATTTTTCTTACAGCCCCAGATGCAAGAGTCAGGGGATTACATGAGACACTTGGTCTTGAATGAAAATCATATCAGAGCCAAACTTGTGACTGCAGAGAAAAGCTGGAAACATGATTCCTAACAGCCCCAAAAAATAGAAGGCAAATAAACAGAGCTGGAGTTTATTAATTTTTAAAATCTCATTATTTTTGGACAGCATAATGTTTTCTGAGACCTGAGTCAAGTGTTTTGAATGCTGGGAGTTGGTGAGGGAGCTGTGGAGTGTCTCAGTGCTCTGCTGCCCACATTCATTGCAATCAGATAATGAGCTATAGACAGGCTTGTCTCAAAGCCACCATCCACAGTGTCTGTTCCCTGACAGTGTTTCTGGTATGTTGCCGGTGCACATTATTTTTTTAGTGTGATAGTGTGCTTGATCTCCAAGAAGAGGTTGTAGGAGTTGAATCAAGAAGCGTGGCACATCCACATGCTCACCTCAGCATCCCAGAAGCTGAAATTAAGCCTTGGAAAAATGAATTTGTTGGCTCTTAGCCTGGCTCACTTAGCAGCCAGCTGCATAGTCCCCCATCTCCTCCTCCATCTGAGCCTCATGGGGGAATGGATCAGGACAGGACCTGGCAGAGCTGGGGCAGACCCCAGCCTGGCACAGTCACAGTGTGAGCAGCAGGGCTGAGCACAGCGCGGAGGCAGAGCAGCAGAGCCGTGAGCTGATGCACTCCCCATCTGTGACTTGTTCACAAGGACGCAAGGTGGGTTTCCTCCTCCTCTGCCCCAAGTGCTGCCTGTGAGCTCTGCTTGCCAGGCCACACGGTGGACAAATGCCACCAGCATCTGAAGCAGGACCGCAAGCAGCTTGAAGGAGCAGCTGTGCAGACAGGGCACTGCAGCCCATTTAAATGCAGCAGGGAGAAAAGGAAGTGCACCCCTTCACTCATCTCGCCCAGAGCATCCCTGGGAGCTCTTGAGCTAGCAGAGCTCATGGGTAAATGTCCTCAGGTGACAGCAATGAGTGGGATGACTCAGAGATTGCCATGCTGGCATGAAATGTGCTTATTCTGCAGCCTCCATCTTGACTCTGAAACTCATGCACTGGTATGAGCAAGCACAAAGATGAGGGGCCTCTTCAGTAGGAATTGCCCACAAGGCTGGTGCAATCTGAACTCTCCTGTGTCATGCTGGAGCCCATTGCTGACAGGTGAGTCAAGATGTTTTGCTGGAGAGGATTATTCAGGATACAAGGTACGTGCTTTTATCAGGCAGTCTTTCTAATGTGTTAAAGAGAGGCATGAATGGTCTTCAGTGAGGGGTGAAAATGAACTAGAGATCATAACACAAGAGATGTGGAGCATTGTACAATTCAAAAAAGGGGGTTTGAAGGGAGCATTAACCATTTGAGCAGGGATCCAAAATGGATTTATAGGGAATTTCTGAAAGGAAGGTGTGGAGGAAGGAAGGCAGAAAAAGGTCCACATTTCACACCTGCATCCTTGTGCCCAGCAATCTGCCAGTACCGCCTGGTGCAACCAGGAGAGCACAGATCCCTGCCCACCTCTGCTGTATTGCTCAGAAAAATGGGCTCAGCAGCATCCTGTCCCAATCTGGTGCTGATGATCCTTGTCCTGGCCTCACCCTGTGCCATGTCCTGTGCGTGCAGGGAAATGCAGGGAGCCCATGGCGTTGTGGGGTCTATAATGCCAGTGAAATAGGTGCTCTGTATAACCCTAGGCTGAAAAGCATTACTCCATTTGTGGCATGAAATTTAGCAGCCAGGTCATGGTAACATGCATTTGTTTGTGTGTGTGTCTCTGGTCATGATGGCAATATAGCACAGTAAAGATAATTTTTTCCTAGTAGAAAGCCAAATCCATAAAATAGAGCCCTTTATGTTAAGTGGGGCTGTGGGAGGCTACTGTGCAGTTTTAAACTTTAGCTGGGAGTCGATGAGAAGGGAGCATAAAAAAATAACACTGGGGTCTCCCAAATCAAGGAAGAAGAAACCCTACCATGAACTTAATACTTCTCCCAGCAAAGGACTGAGGATGCTGGTGGCTCTCTGACTCCCCACCACCTCTCTGCCTGAGGAAGCCTGGCACTCTGGGCCAGGTCTAAGTACACTTAGACCCAGAGGGACATCGAAAGGTTGAGTACAGCACCAGAGAAAAGGACAGACATTGGGAAGTTTTTTGTATAACAGTTATGATTACATTACTGAATAGGGTTTTCTGTATCAATTAGACAACTTGGACTATTAGACTGCCAAAACATTAACTGAACTCAGCTCCTTATATACAGTGCCTTCCCTTTTGCCCATAATGAGACTCAAGGCATACGAATAGCCTGGAGGAGGCAGGCAGACCCTAAGCCCTAGGGGAATTATGGGCTTTGTCCCCTGAGGTCTGTTCTCCAGCCACCAGGACTCAGTCCTAACGTCTCTCAAGCTGTCCTAGTGCAGATGGGTGTTAGCCTGTCCTGGGCGCTGTCTCTCTGGCTACACTCTTTGAATAATTCAGCCCTGTGTTTTTTGACATACTCATTAATGTTGTATTGGCAATTCACAGCCTGCAGTATCTTCTCAGCTATTGAGTAAGATAATATTGCAGAACTGCCAGGAACAACCCCAACCTGACCAGCTCTACTGCTCCTGCTTAGGCAGTGGCTATGATCACCAACTGCTGAATTAGTCTGGCAGTTTGCAGATGGTTTCAGAGTCTTCAGGATTAGTCTCAACCAGTTTTGGGGTTTAGCTTCTCTGGATCATTCTAGACTCCCACATCTGGAAGTGAATTGGTCCGGACTGGACAGGAGAGCCCTTTGTGTTGTGTCCACAAGCATCCAGCTGTGTGCTTGAATGCATCAGCCGAGATGAGTGTGACTGGTTGGCCCAGTAAATGTACAGGCTGCACCCAGGACTCTCATCTCTCCCAGGAACTCCCATGTCTTACCCTGGGCATCGTAGCAGGTTGCAGCTTTGGCTGCAAGGGCTAAGTTTCCACCACCTCTGCTCAGCACAATTTGCCAGTGTGCTTGGGAAAACTCCCTCAGCACAGCCCTTGCCCCTTCCCCACTCAACCCAAAGCATGAGCTGGGAACAGGGTCAGCTCAAGCATTTTTCAGCTCTCCATGCTCCTCCCTGTGCCTTTCTGCCATTTCTAAAACAAATTGGCTCCGAGTGACTGATCTGGGTCCCGTGCCTAGGGCTGGCAGCAGAGCGCATGCTGCAGCTGGTGGAGGGGGAAAGTTGTTGGCTCAAGCCAACAAGGTCATGAATGAAGCACTGTTTTCCTTGAAACATCCTGAGGCTGCTGCTTATGGAGCACAGAAACACTGGTGTTTGCAGGGTAGGCTCAAAGTTGGTTGTATGCATGAACTCCCAGGGTTTACTGCAGCAAGTGCCTGGAAACACTTCAGCAGGAATCATGGCTCCACTGAAAAGCTGGGGGGGATCACAGCATCTCCTCTTTGAGTTTCACTGTCCCACACTCCACTTCCCAGCATGATCCTTTGGAGAAGGATACACATGATGCACACCATTGGGGTGGTTGGCTGATACAGTGAGACTGTGGCAGAACTATGATTTGGTGTATGCTGTACAAAACCAGGCTGTGAGTATTTGCTACAAGTTCCTCTTGCTTCCACTGGTTTATGCCTTTCTCCATTGTGCCTTTATTTTCACCCTATGCCTCCCTAATTTCCCTTCCCAGAGCTGGGCAGTGCTACCAGCACAGCCTCTCTCTTCTCCCCGGCATGGGAAGGGGAAGGAGGCAGAGCATCCCAGCTGTGGGACCAGGACTGTGGGCTCTAGTGGAAGGGGGGTGCATAGAGGTGTTCAGGCCACCGAAAGCCAGAAGAGGAAGTTGGCAGAGAAGGAGGCTGTCTGCTGCAGCTCCCAGGAAATCCCCCACCACAACCCCCAAAGATTGCCCCCCTCCCTGGATTTAGTGGGATAGAGTGATGATCCCTTACCCAGAGGGTTAAATCATGCCGTGATCCTTCTGGGTGTCTGACCTTCACCTTCTACCACCAGAGTGATACACAGGAATAAACCCCACCAGGAACCCCATCATTCTTGAGCCCCACTGTGGTGAGTAATGACCTTCCCATTCCATGCCCTTTCCCAGGTACCAAACCACCTTCACTTCTGGTACCCAGGGCACCAAGCCTTGATGGCTCACACCTCTGCTTGCACATACCCCCACGTCCACAGTGCACACACACTCAGTTAACTAGAAGCATGTGCTTGCTGGCAGTGAGTTCAGACCTCATCTCACCATTCTCCAGCACTGCTTCTCTGCCACATGCTGTCTGCCCTGCCAGCACTCACCTGCTCTTCTCCTGGTCTCTCCTCACTAGCAGTGGCCCAGCAGTGAGGATTCAGACCTGACTGTCACAGGCTCCCCATAGCTGCTGCCAGAGCTGACAGCAATCTGATGGCCACATGGCACCAGTTCATGGGCTCCTGGAGGAAAAGGCAGTGGTTGGACCTGTCAGGAATTACCTGCTCCACATGTCCCTGGAGCATGCTCCCTGGCAGGAGCATGTTGTAGACCCCAGCACATAAAGGTTGCGGATTATACAATACAAACAGTTCAAGAGCCAGACTTCTGTCATGTCCCATGGCTCATGGTGGTTTGACTGTAGGAGGGAGCTGAGCCATTTCAGGAGGGTGCACAGGAAAGTACATGTGGGTCACAGGTCCTGAGTGGTTAGAAACTTGCAGATTGGCAGAATGGAAGCAGGAAAAGTTTGCCTTCAGCATAGAGGAGGTATTCATAAAATGGATAAGAGACTATGTGATGGGTCAGGTTGTGATCACAGTTGTGATGTGTTGGTTGTACGGGACTATGTGGAGGGGATAAGGAGGAGGAATTGGCAGAAGTGCTGGGTGAGGCTCTTTCTTTTACACGACTGTAGCCTGAAACTACTGTGGCACACCAGCTGGAAAGTGTCCCCGGTACAAAAGGTGCTCCCAGTCTGGCAGAGATGGAAACATAGATGATATCCAAATATGTCATTATGGCCAATCAAACACAGCAAGCAGGAACGAGAAGCGTTCATGAAGCCATAACTCCTTGAGGGCTCAGGGCAGGTTTGTGTGTCCTGCTACCCATCGAAGGGCATGTGGTTGTCAGAACAGGGCACCAGAAGAGGGATATTTCAGTACCAGTCTCCCCAGTGGCATAGGCAGAGAGGATATCTCCCCCCAGCTCCTCTGAGCATCCTCCATTGCTTGGCCATGAACATGTGAGCTCTTCTGGCATGACACCTTCATCATCACCCTACCACTACCCCTTCCAAGGCACAGTGAGCTGATCTGAACTCCTGGCTACTGGAAACTTTGCCATAGTAAAACACGTTTTTGCTTTTTAAGGCACAACAATAAGGGGTTGCCATCACCCTGTATTGATCCTAGTATGGCTTATTGTTTGGACGGTCTTTGTAATCCACCTACCTGGAAGTAGTTTTTATTTGCCCCTGATCTTGAGGGAAAGCATTGGAAAGCGTTGAATAAGCACTGATCCATATCCTGACCTGCAGAAAGCCTGATTTCCCAGGAACTCTTTTTGTGAGATCTGTTAGCCAGTTCTTAGTCCATTTATCAAGTGCTTGACTGATGCAGTTTGGTGTTAATTTCAGCCAGGTTTCCTAAGGAAGCAGGAATTATGTGATATTACTGCCTGTCAATCCTGCTGTTGCCACCTTCTGTCAAGTTCAGCTGAGAGGTAGAGCTTTCATAGATACAGTGTTCTGAAAAATACCACAGATATATGTAACCAGGCTAGAGCAAACAGACCCAAATTAGTGCTCTGCCGAAAAAGGCTTCCTTCTGAGATCAACCAAATTGCTAGACACAGGAGGAAGCACACAGGAGGCAGCCACAGGAAACCAAGCGTGATCATTTCTGCTGCCTGCGGAGCTATTTTTTAAACAGAATACTCCATGACAGTAAATCAAACACCCAAGAAAATGTTAAAGCCTCTCAGTTTGAGAAACAAATTAAGCTCATGTAAGTAAGTGCTGCTCCTGGAAAGAAAAAAAAAAAAAAACCAACAGTTTCCTGGGCTGGGGAATTGAACTGGCTTAAAACAAACCATTCAGCTGTAGCTCTCGGGTCAGCTTTACGTGGTATAAGCTCACTGGCCCAGTTTGCCTCAAATCTTGTGTCAACAGGGAAAGGATGCCACCAGACTGGAACATGCAGGCTGGTGTGGGGTAGGCAAGACTGCCACTTTTAGCAGCAATGCTGGCTTATGCCACCTCTAAGTGTAGCCCTGCTTAATAAATGAGCTTCACCAAGGACAAGTTATGGAGATTGTTTCATCTCTATTCCCTGAGTACTCATCCCATGTAGCTGTCTCCATTGCTTCCAAGTGAAGCTGCTGGCCCAGAGTCCCCTTTGTTGCTTTGCTTTGCTTTTCTCTCCTAGCTGTCCAGCATTAGCATTCACCGCATCTCAGGATGCTCTCATTTGCTAGAGTCAGTGAAGAGTTACTACTACTGGCCAAGATTTCACAAGGCAGCTAGTGTGGGACTCCTGAGGAGAGGTATCCTATTGACTGATCTCTCTGTTTTGCCATGTTATCAGTTACAGGTTGAAATAGCTCCTTTTGGGAAAGAGTCTACTTGTACTTTTGGTTTCCCATGTTTCCAAACCACGTCAGAAAGTCCTGACCTGCCAGGCATGGATTTTTTTTTTTATTGTCTTCAGTTTTCTTTATAAATTTCCTGCCTTTCCTTGCTGCAGTTGTGGTTTCTTTCCCTTGCTCTGTTCTTTCCAAGTTGTGTTTTTATTTCTAACAGCCTCCTTCATTTTACCACTAAATCAGTGTGGACTTTTAGGCAAAATTGTCTTCTTTCTTTGAGGTGAAATTATGACCTAATAAGCTCTCATTAAAGAACTTCCCATCTTCATTCACTTTTTTTTGATTAAAATTTCCCTCCAAATTAATTCCACTCATAATTTTCCCCAGCTTTGGGAAATGAGTCTTTTTAAGGCACCATGTGGGTGTGTGTGTCTATAGATATATAGAATTGGTTGGGGCTGTTCTCTCTTTGCCTATATTAAATATAATCAGGTCATGATCATGGGTCCCTAGGCAACCACTAACTTCCAGCATGGTGATTAATTCATCTTTATCCATCATAATGAGATCCAAAATAAATTACCTCATGTTGGGTGCAATACCTTTTCTGTTAGAAAATTACTGTCTCTAAAGTGCAATAATGCTAACGATGTTTGACTCCTGGCTGCACCAGGTCTCTGGTGTACACACATACAGGGCTGTGATTTCTCTTTCTGTGCCTCACGGAGTGGTGAGGATGTAGCTGCTCATCGTCCTGCCTGAGCTGCCTGAAAGACCTGTAGGAAATCCCAACCCCCCCACTATGGGGGATGTTAAGGAGGAAGAACAGGAGAAAGCAAAGACCTTTCCCAGGCATGCTCCCCTGGGGACTTCAGAGGTGTCCTGTGTACCTTTAGCATCCAAGGTATGCCACGGTGGGGTACCAGGGTCTGGTCTGTATTTTCCTGCCAATGATGGCCAGGATAGAGATGACATCAAGTCTGGAGCGTGCCTGATGGTGGAACTGCTGAGGAAAGAGGTAGTAGAGCTGCTAGCAGGGAGTGACTAGCTGAGCAACATCAGAGACCTCCAAGGCCAGGCACCAGTCCAGCTTGAGAAATCGGTGTCAGCATCGGTTTCTGGGGAAAAAAAATGGCAGCTCCTCAGACAGGAAAGCAGCTGCTGGTCTTCTGTGTGTGTATCTGGTCATGAGGCAACCTGCTGAGATCTGTGTGTCATCTTTGGAGGAAATTAAGGTCTGGTCCCTACATGGGCATTGTCTCCATTGCTCTTTTTTCCCCCCATCCTCCCGGGAGGAAAGAAAAGCAATGGAGACAGTGAAGGACTTGGAGTGCATGGGTACCATGCAATAACAGGCTGCTCTTATGTTTGTCCAAGGTCAAAAGGCAGGTACCATTTACATCATAGTTACATATTGGTGAGGGAAAAGCCAAAGTTTCTATCTGAAGGCTCAGCCCTTTCTTTGGGTGTCTTGCTTCCCTTGAAGTAAGCTCTGGAGAGACCGCAGAAAAAAATGTTTTGCAACTATTACTTAGAGCAGGGTTGGGAGCTCAGGCTGCCCCTTTACCCCAGGTGTCCCAAAATCTTGGACTGAGAGTCCCACTGTTTTGCTTCTTCCCTGGCATGGCTACTCATTTAATTCAAAGTGAGAGCATTTCAGGGGGAGACTCAGCAACTGGAAGCATAGTGTGGCAGGTGGAAAAGCAAAAAAAGAATTTGCCCCTGAGAAAGTGCAGGTCTACCCACTAAACACACCCATAGTCCCCATCAAACATGGGGACTGATGCCAGCATTGCTGGATGATCTCTGTCCAAGGGATGGGCAGGGAGACCTGGGATATGGGGTGCCTGAGTCAGGGAGCTGCAGCAGGATGAGGAGATGTAGCAGAGGCACCCTAATGTGTTCCCTGGTGCAACATGGCCAGTTCTATCAATTTCACTCCTACCTGTGACAGAGCAATCTGAAGCCCATATCTGTTGGTCATTTAATAAATCCCCTTTCTCTGGTTTTTCATCTTCTGAGGAGATTCGCACACAAAAGGCACCAGCCCTGCGCTTGGCCTGTGCAATTACCACCGGGAACACAGTGACTGATCTCTGGCAGGGATGTTCATACATAATGATTTCCAGAGGACATGTTTGCAGAGCTGGCTAAGCACCAGGTTTGAGAGCAATCAACTAGTCCTGCTAGCCCAGGCCAGGGTACAGAAGACAGTAACAAGAAGCTGGGGGACATGGGGTGAGCTTTCCAGTCTCTTCAAGGGCTGCTCTGTGAGAAAACAGAGACTTGGTGCAGAAGGGCCACTGAATGCAGCTATCTGAGAGCTCAGGGTTGCGAAGTCCCAGAAGTCTCCATTTCCAGTTATCTCTATCTGGTGGCCATGCACCAGATTCCAGCATTTCCTATGGCTCTTGGTCCTGCCTCAGCTGTTCTGTCCCACCTTGTCTTTTCTGCCCTGCCTCTCTGCCACAGTCCTGCCACACTTGCTGAATTCCCTTGGCTGCTGAAATATTTCCCTTGCCCTCTCCAGGGTCTTTGCTTCCTACACACTTCTGATGGAGTAATTGGGATCTGAGCACCACTGAGTACAAAGAAGACCATGCCACAGTCCAGAGTGGGACTTTTTGTGGGGCTGTCAGCACAAAAAAAGCACAAAAAGTCTTGGCATACTTGTTCTCAGGGCAATAAGCACCAAGAGTTTATGTAAATTTTAATGAGGAGTTTGGGGACGGGGGGCAAAGGAACAGTTGTTAAAGCATTTGCAATGTGTTAAGTAAGTCTTCCCTTGTAACAGAATCTCTTACTCACTTTCCTTTAGCAACAGAAAACCTTAATAGAGAAAGGTCCCTTGTCTGAGAGCCTCTTTGAAGTTATTAAGGAANGGAATAAATCAGTTGAATGATACTAGGCTAAGGTGCTGTCATTGCTGGAATTTCATTCTGCTTTCTATAAGGAAAAACAAGGCTCAAAATACATTAACATGGCCAAAAAGAACAGCAAAACAGAAAATATGTCTCTGGTGAGAGATCAAATTGCAAGTCACTGTTGGAGGAACACCGCTTCAGTACATTCAATGATCCATTCTTCTGAGACCTGGCAAATTTACGTCACCCATGAAGTTGCTTAACCCTTTCAGTGGCCTCATCAGTTGAGTGCTTCCAGCAATACCGCAATGGATACGATTGCACCCAGGCAAGCCAGCATCTTGCTACACAGAAGCAAATGAGGAAAAGATAAAAGGAAGAGGAAGGAATTAAGGCAGGGGAAGAAAAGCCAAAGAAGAGAGAGGAGATGTACAAGGCTGTGTTCCCAGCATTTTCAAGGCTTGGCTCAGATATGCAGGGTGGGTATTGAACTCATAATTTCTGGCAAGGTTTCTCAGGAGCTGGTGATGGAAGGATGGATTCCTTCATCCCAGCAGTGAGAGGCCAAAATGGCAGACAACATTTCCTACAGTCCATCATTTTCTTGATGGATCATTTCTTTACATGTCTTTCAAAAGGACCCTAAAACCAACCAACAGATGTTCAGATTTTCTCCAACAATTCAGTCCTGCCCGTGGCATGCCAAGGTCTGTCCATTTGTTTCCAGTTCGGCTTTCTTGGTTTGCCCTCTGTGATCTCAGAGGAGAGCTCTGTTAGACTTTTGACAGCTCAGATCTTCACACAGCTTCCCTTTCCCAGAAAAATCCTGGTCTTGTCTTGAGTGGTTACTGCAAATCTGCAGAAAAGTATTGAAGTAGGCCAAACCTATACAGAGCCAAGGGATGCTCCATATAGGATGCTTCACTGAGGGTGCCATTCACAATGCAGAGTGAAGCCCTTGAATATTAAGGAAGATCATAATTCAACACATCTTGAGCCCTTTCCTCACCTCACCTGTAAATATTTGCATGAGGACTTAGCTAGCCTTGAGATCTTTTCCAAGGTGGAGAGTGTAAGCTCCAGCACACCTAAAGCCAGAGGTGGCCTGGACAAAGTTTCCTCTTACCAGATCTGTCCCAGTGCTGATCATACTGTGAAGGACACTCTCTATAGTCAAATTAAAGCCTGTTTGCTTGACAGAACATGTGCACAGTGGACACTTTTATTGTCTGCAGGGTAAGGAAACTAGCTGAAAGACCTCTGAACAGCAAAGTTATCGCTCCCACAAGACAAGCTACCAGTAGATTTCTGTCTGTGCAGCAGCTTGAACCAGGTTTATAAATACAAGACAGCAGGGAGGAGGAGACAGTGTCTGCTCTGAATGGAGAGAGGGAAGGTGGAGGGGCTGAGCCGCTCAGGGAAGCACCATCCCTGCCCTCCTAGCTCACTGCAGTGCCAGCTCAGAAGAGTGACTGTCATGTGGGTTGCTGCTCAGCTCTCGTGGCTAATACACATCTCAGCAACCCTGGGTGAGGAATCCCAGAGGAGAGAGAGGAGTTTTGCTGTGAGGTCTGCTCTAGGATTGTTTTAAACTTTCTTGTGGTTTCATAACTTCATTCCACATTTTGCAGTTACAAACTTGACCTGATGCCCAGGGTAAACACCAGACTATCCTCTTTTCTGCCTCTTCAGAGTGACCCCCACTGTCAGTGGGGAGTGGTGATGCTTCTGGGAGCAGCTCAGCTACATCTCTTCAGACATCTCTCTCAGCAGGAGATTCCCTGTGCCCTAGAAGTGCCAACTTCTCTCTGTCAACAGTTAAGGCAACAAAGATGACAAGCTCTGGGGAGCAGGAGAAGATGGGATGCATCTACTTTGCATAGAGCTATGTTTGGACAGATGAAGCCCAACAAATTATTTCCACTTTTAAACATGCCAGGCTCTGGAGGCAAATCCAGGTAAAGCTGAACAATGGGAGTTGTTAGATCTCCTTGAAGATGATGGCTTCAAACCTAACAGTTCATGCAGGCACACCTCAGGGCTACGTACCAAGGGGACAAGGAGCAGGAGAATAATATATCCTGCTCCAGACGGAGCAAAGAGATGCCTCACTGCACCAGCCAGTCCTGGTGAGCAGCAGCAGTCAGCTGGGCACTGCACACGCAGTCTTTGATTGGGTTTGGGGCTGGCAAGTGCACAAGACCGCTGGATATTTCCCATTCTACTTCTAACCTTTGGAGGTGGGTTTGGAAGAGGCTTCTTGCCCAGGTTAATCACTGCAGAAAGAGACAAAGTCTGTGTGTGTGTGTTGCATGTTAAGGCCAGACATCCAGGGCCAAGTGTCAGTCCTGGAGCTTCTCTGAGTTTCAGGGCCCCCTTCAGGGAAGAGATCTGCCTGTGCTGAGAGCTGCCTGCTGAAACAGGCAGGAGTGGAGAGCAACCTTTCCTGAAGGGTTAAGCTGAGCTGTTCAGAAGATGAGTTAAGTTACTTCACATCATCTAAGCCTCTCTAATGAAACCTCCTCTTTCCGTTTGGAGGTAATCTTCCTTTGATCAAACCTTCTTCTCTTCTGATGAGAACACAGTGCAGTAATCAAGAAGCTAATCTGAGCCATAGCAGCCTCCCAGACCCCTCATAACCCAGAGCATCATGTTCCCAGCAGCTGCTTCCTCGCCCTCCCTCTCCTCCTTGGTCTGTGCCAGGCAGCTAAGCCTGCACTCCTGCTCCAGCCTTCCACCCCTCCTCTGGCAAGCAAGCCTTGCAGAAACCCCTACAGGGGGCTGCACCGGGGCAGGTGTTGTGCTTGGCGGCTTTTGCATGGCATGTGGGCTCCTGAAACAGGGGCCTTGAGCCAGTCGGAGTGGAGAAGTAGATCTGTCCACACCTTTTGCTTGCAGTGAACTCTCTCCAAGGACTGAAAGGGCTTTTAAACTCCAAATCCAGGATTTATTAGACTATAAACTTAAATAACTACATTTCTGAAAAAGGAGGAACTCAGATTGACTAGGCCAGATGGAATAGAAATAAAAAAGCTTATAAACAACTCTATCCCTTCCCACTGTGTCCCCATGGATGGGTCTTTACCTCTGGCTTGGTTTTATCTAGCTCAGTGGCTTTCTGAGTTGCAATGAACTCTTACTGAGTCCCTTCTGGTCCCTGGTATATCTTTTCCTTTCTGTGACCTCACAAAAACACTTGTCCCAGCTGCAAAAATGCCATCCCATTGCATGGAAGGTCTCACTGTGCAGGATCAGAAAAGTGATTCAGAAAGGAGAAGACCATGGCTGCTCTGATGCTGATATGAATTACAGCCTACAGCTGGGGGAAGGGTTATCTTCGTGGCATTTCCTCCCTCCATCAAAGGAAGGACAGAAGTGATTTTGTGGCAACACACCTGGGAACGTAGCAGGAGGCTCTGACCTTGCCTTGCTTCTTGCATTTACTAGGACTGCTGGATAACATGACCTGTTGTCCAGACATGATGCATAGGCCACAGGGATTTATCGCCATCCTCCTCAAGCAGTGGGTTCTGACTCGGCATGTCAGAGCATCTTACAAACACTAAGCAGCACTTAAGATGATGAACAAGCTACTTTTCTCCCAGCACGATATGCGTACACTTGTTACCCCACATGCTTTCATCCTCAGGTATGCACTTACCACTTAAGAGGCAGAGGTGTGGGACTTCAGTGCTTGAAAATGCAAATTCAGGTCTGAACATCCAAGAAGAAACATAGAAGCAAATACTCAAATGGTTGAGCCCCTGGAATTCTCCTTGCACTGAGAAAGAGAGGCACCTGAGCCTCTCTGAGCACCAGAGCATTGTGCTCTGCTCAGCAAGAAGATGCAGCTCTGCAGAGCACAGCCAGCCTCATGCAGAGTGGCAGGTGCTGATTAGCTATAGACAGAAACATCATCATTCATTCCAAATGTGTGGAAGCCAGGGGGAAGCCCGGTATGTTCCAGGGCTGCCTGTTCTCAGGCAATGCAGCTTAATTTTGCAGGGGCAGATTGCCAAAGGATTGCCACAGCCAGGCACAGAGGTGCCAGGCACAGAGGTGTTGCTCATCTCCTGGGTCTAAAGCTTTGGGGTTCTGCAATATTGAACTCTCTGGGATGGGGTGAAATTCCCACTGGAGTCCCTGTCCTGGTTTTTTTGCATGTTGGAGTGGGGGAGCTAGGTGTCTGGTGAAGCCATGTGTGACTATCCCACAGGAGGTGGGAAGATCTTCCTCTGCCAGCAGCAAGCAATGAGAAAAGTGGCCAATGTCTGCCCTGTATTTAGGCATAATTTTCCATCTGGATTTCTCCTGCTGTTTCCCCTGGAGACCTCAGCCTGGTTTATTCCTTCTCATGAGCATTAGACAAGAAGGAGCATCCCTAAGTGCACACTGCTGTGTCCCGCAGGGGGTTTCTGCATTTCTCTGGGGAAGAGGCAGCCTGCACTCCACATCCTACCCAAGCAGTCTCTGCTCTATCTTTATCACTGTTGGACCTAATGTGGACACAACCACAGAGCCAATGTCCCAGTCTCTGGTGCAAGCGATGCTGTGACCATGTCAGATGGATCCAGACCTGAAGGGCAGATGGGCTGGGAATCCTGAGTTTGACAGTCCTGACAACCACATCTGCAAATTAGGTCTTTCAGCATCATCTGGGTCCTGCTAAGGCTCTACAGGACTTGCCATCCATGGGACAAAATGCAAATGTTGGGCAAGGAAATCTCCGAGACCTCTGGGAAAACTAACTACTAAATTCAGGTCTCCAGGGTGGCTGTTAAGTCGCTCTGTGGATTTAACCTTTGGTGTATTTATTGTGTACTCTTTTCTCCAAGGGGCAATTTCTCCTGGGGATCTTTTCTCAGCCCAGTGCTGCCCATTATCTCTTATTGATCTGGAAGAGAATCATAATAATAAAAAAGGTAATTGCTGGTAAAATCCGCAGAGCAGGAAATGAAATGCCACACACCACCAGTGTATCGTGGCAGCCAAGTCTGAGCCGTGCCAAGTCCTGCACCTGGGGATCCGGGTTGTCACCACAGTCAGGCCAGAGACCAAGTGGCAGAAAGCAGAGCTGAACTGGGAATGCAGTAAGCATGGCAAGTGGTTCATGATTCTTGCAACAGGCTGGAGCACCGGGGTGGACGGGGACGGCAATGCTGTTGCACACCCGGCCACTAATTCTGTAAAGACTTTTTTTAAAGCATGCTGGGCTCAGGAAAAGCCACTGACTCATCCAGTTCAATCTTTCAACTGAGCCACTCTGAGAGAAGGTAAAAAAGAGAGATGATCATAGGCATGTTCCCGAGGAAGAGATTTCCAAGAGCAGGATGCTTTAAATTAGGAGGAAAAGTCAGAACGAGATCTGATGGCTGTAACGTGGAGATTGAAGGAACAAGCTGAACACAGACAGTAAATTTATAATAGTGGGGGGAGTTGACC
The DNA here is from genome assembly GCA_013401275.1 of Pandion haliaetus. NCBI lineage: Eukaryota > Metazoa > Chordata > Aves > Accipitriformes > Pandionidae > Pandion > Pandion haliaetus. Next base: position 70,818 of record VYZV01021631.1, on the reverse strand, counting down.
ATTGGGACTGGTTGCCAATGGGCACAGTAAATTTTCCATTAATTGGCATTCATAAATCAAGCTTGCACATCTCAGAAAAGTCTTCTCTTTCTCCTCAGCTTGGGTGAGATCTGGGTGCAGCATCACTGGGTGGGCTTCTCTGGCCTGTGTTCACCAAGAGGTCAGGCTGGATCCCTCCTAAAGAGAAATGAGCAGCACAGAAAGTCCTTCAGGCACACCAAGGGGTGTCACCTCTCTTGATGCTGTGTCCTGCCAGGCTGCACAGGAGCCTGCCCCTTCTTAAGACTTTTCAAGTCTCAGACATTCATTATCACTTCATTAAACATAATGGCTTTGGGGCTTCCGAGGAAAAACACCATCTGGTAACTCTTAGGCAGGATTCACCACAACCATGCTGCTTCTCAGAAGTTCAGGACTGAGTGGACCTGACACACGTCTATTTAAGAAGGGCAGTTGGCACTTCCCGGGTCTGGATCCACCTGCACTTTAAGCTGCTGTAGCCACATGCTGCTGCTAAATGATGGATATCTGCCACCCTCCCATGTGGGGCTGATCCTACCTTCACCCTCCTTTCAGCACACAAGTTCACTTGGCTGGGACAGCAACCTGAGCTGGGAATGGATCTGGCTGAAAACTATCTCAGCCTTCCCTTCCAGTGGGAATAAGGTCATTCCCTTCTGCACAGGAGCTGACAATGTTTGCAGAGAAAAAAACAGTGATGGCTGTAGGACTCCCCTGGGGATTTTGAATCTCCCCTCTTAAAAAAAAGGAAAAAGTGCAAAACTTTTGTGTCTTTCTTTAACAACCCTCCCCGGCCCAGGCTGGTCTGATGTGATGCTGTCTGGGTCCTAGGCTTTGCTTGCCCAGCCCTCCCTGGTGTCACCCTGGGGAGAATGGGGACACTTCCTTGCGCAGGTCCTATTTCCAACAAGAGAAATCATTGGCAAAATGAACAATGTGTGGATCAAGCACCCCTGGGGAAGACATGGTTTGCACTAAGAAGGGAGCATGGGGCCTCCGTTTACCCCAGGAAACCTAAGTGCTGGAGAAGGGGATACAGGGATAGCTGCGGCAAAACGCAGCGCTCTAAACAAGTGACCAGAATCACAGATTATTTCTGTCTTTCTCTGCCTGGATGGAGGGAGCAGGCTAATAACTCCATGGCTCAGCATGTGCTCCCACAGGACAGAGCAGTTCTCTGCTGTGCAGTATGGCAGCATGGCAGAGCATGGGTATGTTCTTTAGGACCTGAGCCTGCAGCCTTTGATTAAAGTCAAGGTGTAGCACACAAATCAAAGGTTTTTCTTCCAGAGGGGAAGAGCAAAAGCTGGCCTGAAATTGCAGCCACAGCCCAGCAGGACATCAGCTTTCCACCATGGGAGAGTACAGCCGCATTGCTCCTCCTCTGCTCTTTATACATGACATGGCAGGGTAAGCCAGCATTGCTGCTCTGCAGGATGGAGACCTAATGTGCCAACAGTGATGCTGTGGGAGATGCATGCTAAAGCTGAAGAGTCTTATCACTTTCCATAGGCTTGAACTCCCCCAGGTTCTGCAGGGGGCAGTTGGGAAGGTTCATCCTTGGGCTACTGGGGTCCAAGTGCCCTCTGGCCCCACCTGGACATGGTAGCATCTGGTGTGGCAATTAGAGGATGTGAAACAGCCACAGACTAAAGCTGTAGAGTAATAAAGAGGGCAGGAAACCTACCTCCTGCCAAAAGCTTTGTGAGCCTTGAAGAAAGGGATGATTTAAGGTGTCTTGTGTCACCTCCTGGATCCCAATTTGTCATTCTGGGATCTTATCCAGGTCTGTATTCCTGGGATACCCAGGTGAGCACCTCCTTTGCAAGGATGCCGATTACAATACACAATCCATTCTCTCCCCTTCAGGGCTGTGAGAATAAACACAGGGAGACATGATCATCCTGCACAGCCCCAGTTATGCAGAGAGATTGGAGCTGGAGCACAGGGAGGTGCTGGCAGCTTAAGAAAGGTCTAGCTTTGCTGCACCTTGCATGGGGACACAAAAAAGCTCCAAAAAGAAGTCTTTGTCTTGAGAGGACTGCATGTGGGGAGTACTTTTAAATGTGAATGTAACTCTTAGAGAAAAATGCTGCCAACTTCATGGAGGAGATCAGAAATCCTATGTGCTGTGCAGTTTCATCCAGGTGCTTCAAGGGATCTCACCTGCACAGACACCTCAAAGTTTCTACTGTCTTTTTGTAAACTGTGATTAAAAAGGATGAAAAACCCATCCCAAACGCATTTCCCACTTGGTCCACTTTCTGAGGACTGCCACACTGCCTGCATTTCTGTGTTAGGGTTTTTTTTGTTGTCTTCTGCAATCTGGGCTCATGAGTCAGTGGTCAGGCTGACTTTGCATTGCCTGTAATGTCAGGGATGCTGTCTGAGCAAGCTGCCTCAACTCCTTTTGCAGGCACAGTCTTTCCAACTGATCTCAGCCGTCAGTTTGGAAATGAAAGGAAGATCTCACTGCTCTTTGTGCAGTGCAAGGAAACTGGAGCTGCCTGGAAAGACACCAGCTCTGGACCCTCTGTTGTGAGTCCTGGGGAAGGCAAGGGTGTTGCTGATGGCAGAATGAAATTATAACTGTGGAGCTATGAGAGCAAAATAAATGGTGAAAATGTTCTTGCCAAGGATTTGGATTAAGCTTTTGAAATAATGCTGCATGTTTGCTTGGGAGGGATCGCCCCCAAAAACGACAGGGAAAAGAAGGAACTTTAAAAAACAGGGACAAAATCCCATGAAAAAGTGCTCCAAAATGAGCTCCATCTAGGCTTAGGAGGAGCATTAAAATTTGTGAAAAGAGGACATGTTTCTGCTGGCATTTATTGTCCAAAAAGTATAATTTAAAGATTCTTGCTAGAATGAGAAATAAAATCTAGAGAGATAACATAATGAAAAGCCAGACAATCACACAGCCTTACCCTGAGAGTCGGGCAGCAAAGGATCAATCAGATTTCAGCCCTTCACATAAAAGAAGTAGGTTCTGCCTTTTATTAAGCTGATGCAATGAAAATAAGACCTCAGGCAAAACACTGCTCCCCATGTACCAGGGAAAGACCAGAGGGCTCCGGTGAATCAGAGAAGCAGCAGCAGCAGCTAACCCCCAGGAGAAGGCTAAGTGGGATGGGACCATGTAACTGCTCTCCAAAGAGCACGCAGTGTCCATGCAGGCATGTCCATGCAGCCATTTGTTCATGCTGTCTGGGTCTGTAGCATGCCTTTGCTTGTCCTTTACGGGGAGCTCAATTAACGAAAGTGACTGTGTCCAGCAGAGAGGGGGAACCTCTCACTGACAGGACTGAGTACTCAGTGCATTGAACACTGCTGTCCAAAGCAGCCCAGGGAAAAGCTCCTTCCTGATGCACCAAGAGCCTCGTGGGTCAAAAGGACTATGGAGCCTTGTGGGTTTGATTGCTGGGTCTCCAGTGGATGTTCAGGTACAAAACACCTTCCCTGCACATCCAGGGAAATTTGCTCCTCTGCAGCAGTGTCTGAATGCACTTTCTACCTGGTTTTGCTCCTATTCCCATGAGACAGACAGACCACACCAAATGTACCAGAATCCACGAAGAAATGGAAATTCTCCCTCCTCCACCCAATGCTGAATGGATGCAAGGATGAAGTGTCAGCACCACCAGCCCTTCAGGAAACTATTAAAGGAAGCTTTCATTTCACAGGGCTTAATTTTGTGTCTGAATGAAACACTCCACAAGTACAATGCCACCCAAAAGAATAAGATGCAAAGCTTAGCACTGTGCACGCTCTGCATCTCAGGTTTGATATTTAATTAGCAGCTGGCAGTTGCTCTCCTGCTGAGAGAGGCTATGGATCACTAGGAATAAATGGTCACACATAGACTTTCTCCTCGTGCCGTTCAAGGCACAGAGCAGAAACCAAGGAAACTGGCACCTCTTCCCACCAGTGACATGGGACTTTGCCACGGCTGTGACAGTCTCAGGAAATTGCATTAAACTCCCCAAGATTCAAGAAGCCGATCCCACAGGTGGGACTGCATCACAGTAAGGAATGCACACAGGACGGGACATGAGCAGATGAGATGTGATAGAGCAGTGTAACCTTCATGGGGAAGCCAGAGAGGGACCAGAACAGCTCTGGGACCCCCAATGCAACAGGTGACCTGATTGAAGAGTGGTTTCTTCCCCAAAGCAGAGGACAGGCCTTCACAGGGAAAAATCCACTCACAGCATTCACCTTTTTCTCTCTTCACTGATTTTCCATGACACTGGAAACACTAAGGGAGAATTTTTTGCTTTTCTGGGTGAAAAATTTTGATGAGTTGTTTCAGAAAGATGCTGTTCCACTGCAGAGAAACAGTGAAGTTCAGGCACTCTTGCAATTATTTTCCTTTCTGGGATGTGCCCTTTCTAAATCCACCAGAAAGGGCTTGCTTTCTCTGTGCACATGACTGGAGTCCCTCATGCAGCTAACTTAGAGGCTTGCATGAAGATGATGAGGAAACAGACATACAGATGGACACAGACCTATTTCCAGGGCTTCTTTTCCATGCAAAGTGGCTGATTCCACCAAAATAACAAAATGAAGCTTCCACTGAAAGTATTTCCGTGCAGAAATACTTGATGGTGGCAGCCCATGGCACCTAACGGAGACCCCCAAGGGGTCTGCCTGCTCTACTGTGGCCTTCTGTAATTTGGGGTATGCCAATGGTCCTCCCACGGAGGGGTGTGATTTCAGCCACTTAAGTGTCCTGTGCTTTGCAAACGCATGCACAATTGTCCTAAGAAAAACCCTCAGCATGATTTTTGGAGGTCAGGTGACCCTAACAACACTGAAGCATGCCCAACAGCACTCTGGGAAGCTGCTGCTGTTCTTAAACTCTTTTAAACTCTCCTTCTCTTCAGAAGAAAACAGCTCTAAGCTGCAGACACTCCCAGGCAGGGTGCCCTGTCTTTGGAGGCCATGCAGACTGACAGGGTAATGCAGAGCACACTACACCAGCATGGTACGATCATCACACACTGTGGTTTCAGGAGGTGCCTTCAGCTGCCACCAGCTGAGGTTGTCTGCAGGCGGCTGGGGGTTTCTCTACCAGGACTCCTGGGAGACTTTGTATGGCTGACATATGCCGAGAGGAGTGTGGTGATGGGGTGGCAGCTAAACCCCTGGGGCAGAGGGTAGAGATGCAGAAGAGACTGCAGAGAGATGGTTACAGGCTGGTCAGGGGGATGACAGCCTGTCGGTGCACTCACAGCCCTGACCCACCTCTGGTGCATGTCCTTCCAGCACAGACTTCTGAACAAGTGACAATAATAAGACAGTTATGCAAGACAACCCAAAAAAAAGCAGCTTCCTGCCATTGCTTGCTCTTTGACTTTCATCTCTGGCACTGACTAATGAATATGGAGAACATTAAGTTATGGGAAAACTGGATGTCCCGGTTTTGGCTGGAATAACATTAATTTTCTTCCTAGTAGCTAGTATAGTGCTGTGTTTTGGATTTAGAATGAGAAGAATGTTGATAACACACATGTTTTAGTTGTTGCTAAGCAGTGTTTATACTAAGTCAAGGACTTTTCAGCTTCTCATACTGCCCTGCCAGCGGAGGCTGGGAGTGCACAAGAAGCTGGGAGAGGACACAGCAAGGACAGCTGACCCAAACGAGCCAAAGGGGCATGCCATACCATGTGATGTCATGCTCAGTATATAAACTGGGGGGGAGTTGGCCTGGGGACACCATGGCTCAGGGACTGGCTGGGCATTGGTCAGCAGGTGGTGAGCAATTGTATTGTGCATCGCTTGATTTGTATGTTCTATTATTATTGTTATTGCCGTTGTTATTGTTTCCCCTTCCTTTCCTGTCCTATTAAACTGTCTTTATCTCAACCCACAAGTTTTACTTTTTTTTTTTTTCCTGATTCTCTCGCCAATCCCACTGCAGGGCAAGGGAGTGAGCAAGCAGCTGTGTGGTGCTTAATTGCTGGTTGGGGTTAAACCACAACACTGGAATACTAACTTTGCTGTAGGTTTTTAAACTCCACAAAGATAGCAGATGACATTTGTAACAAATAGTTTACCATAAATTTTCAGAATATTTACTGACTACGCTGCTCACTCAGGAACCACTCTGATCTACATTTCCATAAGAACAGTCACAAAAAACAATGGCAAACAATTTAAAGCAGGAGTAGCTGCTGATGGGCTACTGCTGAACGGCCATTTTTCAACTGGAAGTAGCAGCATTTAAAAAGTTTATTCAATTTTACTGAACCTGAAACCATAACAGTTTTACAATTCCATAAGGCTCTTTTTCTGAGTTCCTGTAAGCACTTGAGGCCATTGGGTAGTTTCTAGGGCTTCAGTGAGGTTACTGAGATGAGCAGACTCCCACTGGGCATTAAATCCCCTCTGAGAACCACTGGCCAGAGTGGGGCCCTTGGAGACCTTGATCATGAGCCCTCAATACACCTTTGAGGGTGGATAAGAGAAGAGAGTCATGCACAGCTGGGTTTTGAATGACCAGGTCCAGTTCAATCTCCTTATTGGAGAAACAGGCAGATTCCAGAGATGTGGGACCCTGAAGACTGTGTCCAGCCATTGCAGCTCCATTTGGATATAGCACATCCCAATATTGCACAAATTACAGTTTCACAACTCTGTGAATGCTTCTCCTCATCATAAGCAAGTATCAGCCAAATGTGCCCCTGAGCTGTGAGAAACCCGCCTGGAAAAGGAGCAGCCAGGTTCAACACACCTTCACATGAACGGGGTCAAAAAGAGGGAGCTCGGCGGAAACCCAGTGCCCTTGTTATGAGAGTGTGCAAACAACATGGAAGCAGGACAGTGCAGTGAAATCAGGACTTTACATTCCCTTACATAAATATGCTTGGCAGATCAGCCAAGATTTAAAATTGCATTGGTCAGCCTTAGGGCCACACAGTAACTGGGGAGCAGGACAGGTGTCCTTGGACAACAAGTCACCCCCACAAGAGTGGACTTACCCTACCAGGAAATACAGAAATCTCCACCAGGAGGAAGGAGGAAAAGATGCCACTTCTTGGCTCTGTATTTCCTTATTCCTTTATCTCCTGCAGTATCTATACCATGCCTCGGTGCTTTAGTCCTTCAGATTAAGAAGCCCCTAACCAAGAAGCCTCCAGGGGTTAATTTTTGCTTGACTGACTTCCTCTGTCCATCTTCAGGCTTGATTCTCTCTTTGGCTCAGTGACTTGCAGAAAGCCTTGTCCTGAAGAGGTTCCAGTCTAAGCTAATACTATAGATGAACCGAGCCCAGGTACCATCATTTCACAGTGTGACTCTAGGCACAGTGAACAAGCAATTTATCTAGAAGGCCTGTGCAGGGCCAGGGTGAACACACATCCTCCATCAGTCCTGTGTGAGTCAGGATTGGCCTTTCTTACAAGATAAATAAAAGAGAAATTTCCTACAGGTAAATAAAATGGTCTGTATTATTCTACTGCATCCAAACATCGAAATGCCTGTTCCCGCCCCAAGCCACTGAGACCAGTGATTGCAGCCAGCATGGCTGCCTTAGAAAAGCAGTGGCGGAAGGAAATGCCAGAACAGGGAGCAAAGCTGTGCATCTCCTCCTGCTGCAGGACTCTGAACAGTTGCTCATCTTGCCTTTCTAGCTACACAAGTGCTTGAGGAGATGGAGGTGCCAGAGCAGTAAATGTCATTTTCAGCTAGAAATTATTTCATCGAGGAAAGACTTGTACATTAAAAACCCCTCCCACATACTTAGTAGATCTGTAAAAAGCTTTTTAGCCCCCAAATCCTTCCTTTCCTGGCCTTTGCTGGCACCAGCATTGGGGGCAGTGGCAGTGGGCTCCTAAGCACCACCTGATTCTCCTGGTCTGATCTTTATGTTGCTGTACTTGTGATCTTGCCTCTTTAAAGGATAGTCAGGCCCTTTGCAAAACAGCTTGGAAGAAGTAGCTCCTCCTGTTGTCGGGGGAAATGCAGGTATTTCCCCAGTGATGCTGCATCCCCAAAAATAAGCATTTCCCTGGCTAGCAGGCTTGTTCTTCTCAGGGTTCTTCCTCAGCCCACTGCACCCTGCTCAGCTTAGAGGGTTCTATCTGCTGTTCATCTAAGTTTTTTCTTTCCTTCTCTTCCTCCCCCAATCTCCTGCTTCGTGTTTCTTCCAGAACATCCTCATCCTGTGCCTGCATCACACGGTGAGATAAAGGACCAGCTGGACTTCTCCAGTTGAGCAGCTTTAGTGCTGACAGTGTAATTCCCCACCATGGGTCAGAAACATGTGCCAAGAACATCTGGAAAACTTAATCTCTGTAACACTGCAGACCAACAACCACAAATGTCACCACTGCAGAAGAGCAGGCAGGGCCACGGGTGTCCCTAGTGCCCTGGGTCCTGCTGCCACAGAGTCCTACTCTCCATGGAGCTTGCTGCGTTACAGCGAATGCAGACTTCAGTGACTGTGCCATGCTTGCTTTGAAAAAAGTTTGGACCCCAAGAGCCTGTGGGCGCTGTTAGGCACGTCTCTTTGTACTCCCATGGCCAGATTTCTACTTGTCCTTGCTCACAACAGGAACCGAGCAGGGTGGGTCAGAGAGGGGACAAGCAGGCCATGGGGAGCAGATGGAGAAATGTTGCCTGGTGACAGGTCATCCTGCAGCAGAGTTGACCCCACAATTAGCCAGACTACTGCAAGTGTCCATCTAATCAGTACTACAGTAATTAGCCAGGAATAAGCTCTTCCTCAACCTAAAGGGTTGTAATTATAATCTGTGGGGCAGCTGTTATCTCGTTAATTTTGGAATTGCTTCAGAGGTTCAGGTGTAATTACCCAGCAGTTGCAGGGAGAGGAAATATGGGGCATTGCCCTTGTCTTAATACATTAGGGGGTTTTAACCACACATGCACAGACTTGGTGCTGTGGAGGGGTAGGGGTGGCAGGAGGGCCAAGCAGTGAGGGCTGCAGGGAGAAAAACGCAGAGAGACAGATGTAGTTACCAGAAAAGCAACAGCTGATGCATTCAGGAATGGAAGCAATAGCTGGTTTGTGATCAGCGTACCTGGGCCGTGCTGACCCCCAGGAGCAGATCTGGGGTGAACGTGTGCTGGGAATATTTCATGTGGCAACTGGGCTTTGTGGGTCAGCTCTCTTACGACACACGGATATTTCCTACTGCTTCCAAAAAATAATAGCTCTTGAAAGCCATGCACTGAATCAATAGATCCTTCTACAGATATCCCCCGCACATCCCAATGCTGCCCTGCTTGAACTCCAGCATAAATCAATGCCTCATAAATAGACAAGGATGAAATCCCCAGACCCCATGCTTCCTGCCACAAAAGTCACCCAGGGATGTTACAGAGGGGTGATGGGTGCCAGTGTACCACTGTAAGGACCTTATGGCCACTGTTCAGCACCCAGAATACATTATGCATCCCAAAATACAGAAGAAAATAAATGGCAGCATGTGATTTACATGGTATCTTTTGCCAGCACTTCATGGCTGCAATTGCCAGATCGACTAATTCTTTATCATTCAGTTTTGAAAAGTGAGCAAAAGACCTGGGATAGAAAACAAGAGGGGCAATTCACTTTTTCCAGGAACAGTGACTGTAAAATGAAGACATGAAATTTGGCATGAAATGGAAAGGCCTGAATCACAAGTTGCAAACCTCAGCGTAGGCTTTGAAATATCCTCACTGACTCCTTTCAGGACTAGCTCAGAGGAAGAGTTGCATGAGCAGAAAAAGCCAAGGGCCAGGCTTTTTTACAGGCAGGAGACCCACAAGGCTGGGAGGCATGCTGCCTACAGCCCAGCACCCCCATCACACAAAGCATGAAAGCGAAAATAAGACACAAGCCTGCCAACCCTGTCCTCTCAGCCTTGTCCTTTTGTTTACTGATACAATGTGGCGATTTCACCTTTCTGGGAAATCCTTTGAGGATCTGGAGTGGGAGTCTGGTGAAGAACAGCAACCAAGCATGACCTGCAAGTGCTGACACACAAATACATCAAAGGATGAAGGCTGGGACAGGCACCCTGAGGGTGCTGCAGAGTTTCAGGTCCCTGGGAGCCCTCCAGGGAACTGGCCAGCTCACGGACCCATGTCATCCCACAATGCTTGGCAAAATTGGAGGCAAAAGAAAGGGAGAAGGAGTGCCTGGAAACAATGCGCAGGCAGAAACGTGGACAAAGGAGATCAAGGCTGCAGCAAGGCAGGATGGAGGAGAAGGGTGGTGGGAGGAGGACCTGAAAGCAGGGCAAGCACAAGGGCTGGGTGTGAGGATAGCTGAACTGAACCTGTTTGCATCGTATTTTGGTGAGCAGGACAAAACTGCCAGTGTCTGAAAGATTCAGAACAAATCTTACACATGTTCTTTGTTACAGTAGTACCTGCAAAACTGTGGGGGTGCTCTGGGCAGAAAATGCTTAAACCGACCCCCTCCAAATGGCGAGAGGTGATTCATGACCTTCTGCTCTCCAATACAGAGTCCCAAATTCTGTCCCAGACCTTAACGCTCCTTTCAGTTGCAGTAACACCCAGAGGCCACGGCCAGAGCAGGACCGTGGCTGCTGGAGAAGGACTTGGATGAGGGTTACTCATCCCAGCTCTGCCATCCCCACTTCCTCTGGTCTTGGAGAACTCATTTCTCTTTGCACTGTAAAAAGCACAGCATGAACTCTCGGTGCCTGGGATGTATCTGGGTGACACAGTTTTCAGTGCAAATCAAAACAGACGTGTCAGAGAGCCCTGGAAACAGAGTCACTCAAAGAATGTACTTTCCCTGTTTTCTTTACCCTGAAAAAAAATAAAATTTGAAATTGTGGAAAATGACAGTAAATGTGAAGAGAGCAGCACAGTCCTAGGGCAGAGCCCACAGAGACTCTGGCCTGGTCGATCTCTATGAGCGCCTGGATTTTCGCACGTTTTCCTGCATCTTTAGCCTCTGACATGGATCAGAAACTCTGCTAAACATCATTGTTTAATTGGGTTCCTCGGATCAGCTACTCCCTACCTGTCTTGGTCTCTTAGCCCACCCACGGTCTCAGTTTGGGATCCACGCTCCTCAGGAAAGATTTTTCTGTCACCACCCACTGATGCACTGGAAATGACCCTCAACTACAGACAATACCAATTACACTACTGGGAAGATTTAGTCATATTGGTTAAAATTCATGTCCCCATTGGGTGCAGAGGTAATTAAATCTTACTATCATTATTGTGTAATAAAGGGCAACTGAAATGTATTTAATATGTGCTGGGTGAGAGGTGCTTCATTATAAAACTCAGTTATATATCCTTAGGGAACACTGCTCAGAGAGCAGAGGAACGGCAAGCAGAAAAGCAAAGCGGTCTGGGAGGAAGGAGTGCATTTCTGGTAGTAACATTGCTTTGGAGCCCACTGGGGTACAGTCAGGACCCTGAAGGGTTGGATGTGGCATTTTGGAGAGACAGGGTGCAGACACCCCAGCGCAGCTCTCCTACCTGCAGCGGGGACCTCCAGGCTCATGCTCAGGTCCCAAGTGCAGGAAGCCAGCACTGGCGTGATGGGCAGTTCCTTTGGAGACACACGCTTGGAGAAAAGCTTTATCACCTAGGATACATATCCTGGGTATATTTTAGTTACATCTCACATGAATTATGGCCTGGATGTTGATTCATGCAAAAGCTCTGCAGGAGGCACAGGGAGCATCAGGTGCAACATGACTTGGTGATACAGAAAGCAAGCTCTGCAAGAGTTTTTAAGGGTTTCCCACTAAAAGCAAGCATTTGCAAACAGTCCTTTAAACTTAAGGTTTAATTTCCCATTCCCACAAAGCCCATGGATGAATGTAAGTTCTCACCTGCACCTCTAGCCCTGCCAACATTGGGCAGTATAGCCCATAAGAAACTAGGAAGTCCACAGGCAAATATTTTTCAAGCTTCTCATGGGCTGTGTTTTTTTTCTCAGGATCTTGCTTACTGCTGTGAAAGCACATGGTAGCAAAGACTTCTGACCATTTGCAGTTATATATGTGTTGTGCCAGCAGCTCTGCTGGGACTATTTCAGTTGGACTAATTATAATGATAATCTGGAGGAACAAGTGTAGGGTCTAGTTGGGTTCGTGCAGCTGATGTCATGACTCTAGCAGGTAGCAGCAGATGTTAGCACTTTCTAAGGCCTATGAGTCATGGTCAGCCACCAGATGAAGCGCTGAGCCATTGTGTGATTCAGGGACTGACTAGCAAGTTGGATGAGAAGGATGAAGGAGACTGATACAGTGGTCCAGAGAAACTGCCTTTCACATATAAGCTGCACCACAGTGCTTGCTGCAAATGGGTGAGGATGGTGAGCCATTCGCACTGACATACTTCCCAGGGCTTGAGTCACCTTTTAAATCAAAAGTTTCTTGCTTTTGATAACACAAAGCATATTTTGGAAGTTGCTTTGAGCTATTCTGTTGCTATGGAACTAGTGTCATACATCCTCTGAAAAAATACTTCAATTGCATCTTTTATTGATTCATTGATGGTAAAGGCAGAAGAAAACATTCAATTGTCTGGTCTGATCTCCTGTGGCACAAGGTAGATAATCCCATCAGGACACACTGCTTCAAGCCCAAAGGCTAACCTCTGACTAAAATACATCCCCTAAGAGGGTGTCCAGTCACCTCCTCTGAGGGATTTTTCTGGAGGTAAGTCACCTTCCATGTGTGCCATGTGCTTCCAGCCACACTTCACTTGCAGAAAGGGCTGTGGCAGCAGTCACCTACAGCCAGGGTCTCCAGCCTGGCTTGACACCAGACCATGGCTACCAGATGACTTCTGGACACCTCCAGAAGTCTTCCCATTTCCCCTCTCCAGCTGTGGCACGGGAGGTGACCCAGCCAGAGGTGGCTCTGTCCCATGTGGGGAACCGGGACAAGTCCCTGCTGGGGAGCTGGGATGGGGGATCAGCGCTGTTGGTCTCCCAATAAAGCTGTTTGGGGATTCTGTGCGTGTTTCCACAGGCTGTGAGCCCACAGGCACTCTCACCCCATGCAGATCAGCACTTTGTCTTCTTGTGTGTGGAATTATAAATACAGACTTGAGGAAAGAGACTTGCTCCCAGGGAGCATACAGCCAGAAGGGATGGGTTGACATAGAGAACTGCAGGGTTATATGGGGCCCTAAGTGCCTCAGTGGCAAAACCAGATCTCCTACTTTCAGGCTAGTGCCCTCACCATCAGAAGCTCCATCCATTAGCCAGCATTGCCTTCCAAACAGATAATACAGCCCAGAAAACCACCACTTGCTCAAAGGCAAGTCCTTTCTGCAGGAAAGGTGCAGCAGCAGCAGTTCACCTCTCATTAGTGAGGGTATTCTCATTTAGCCTCAATTAATCTCCATGATGCAAATGTAGTTTTGGACTCATGTTTACAGAAGGATGTGAACCTGAGCACAAGTTAAGCGCCCTGCCTAACTAGAAGTTGCCAGCAAAGTCAAAACGAATAGACAAAATGGAGCTATTAGCAGTCAGTGCCTGAGCTGCTTCAGAGCCCCACAGAGCTGTCCCCCAGGAGCAAATAGCTGCAGAAGAAGACTGGCAGCTGGGCTGGAGCCTGCCAAAAGCAACCAGGGATTCGCTTGGCAAAGCACAGACCTGGATCAGGAGGCTGAGTTGCTCTCCAGGGACAGTTTTTTACTCTGAGGCCTATTTTAGAGGCCATGATCCTTACTTAAAGGACTGTGCAGAACTTGCCACATATAGATAATCATCTGGATCCAGAGAGAGAGGAAGAAGAAAAGCAGTATTGATTTCTGCTTCTTAAATACCAAGGACAGGTTTTTCCATCCTCCAAGCTCTGCATCTCCCAGGAGCCAGAGGCTTTCACCTCATTACCTACAAACTCAGCCCAATTACAGAATTGCCACCCAGGTATTGGGTTTCTGGTCAGGGTACAACATGGAGAGCCCAGCTGACCTGTGGGTAGGAGGCCAAAGACTACAAGTTGTGACTTGTTGCATACAGCTTCTTTTCCACTGCATTGCACTGTGTACTTACGAGTTGACTCCACAGGACACTCACACACTTAACGTGCACTAAACATACTCTGTCACCCGCACAGCTATTCCAATGATCGCTGGAAACTGTGTGGTGGAGCAGTACAAATCTCTTAGCTGTACTATTTCCTGTTTCTAATCAATCCAGCCAATTAGTCTTACTAGTGTCAGCGTCCTCACTGCTCAGTTTCACAGACAAATCTGCACAGTCAGCTGCTTAACTGCCCTTCTCCATGACGGGTTTCGCAACGATCGACATGCTCACTGCTTATCTAGACCAGCGACACATCTGTGACAAGTGTGATCTCACTGTCAAGCAGTGGCCTGAATCCAGGAACACACAACCATGTGCCTCCCTCCACACATCTCTGTGGTCACACCAAAATTCACATTAAAAGCAACCTTTCTAATTTCTGTTGAAATGAGATTTTGGGGGCAGATCTCAGGATCCCAGCAGCCAGAGAGTGCCGTTGACATACCAAAAGGTGGAGGCTGGCTGTGCATGGGGGAGTCTCTGCGAAAGCAGATGCTCTGAACGCGTGGCTGGTGCCAGCCTGCAGCCTGCACGCTTAATGGGCTGAGCACTCGGACATGCTCTGAATTCCCATGGGCAATTATTCCAGTGAGAGCTGATGCAGCTCGATTTGATTAGCAGTAACTACAGTGTTCTGTGAAGTTAGTGCAGCCTGTGCTCTAATTGCTCATGTAGGCATGAGATAGCTGTTTTCCTCATGACCTCCTCTCAAAGCTTCCTAACCATGAGCTCCTACCTATATGAACGTATTCTCTGGAGTATTCCTCTGCTCTCTGTGCAACCTGCCTATCGCTGCCACTGCCTAATGACTCCAAGCGTGACTAAGCACTCTCCAGTGTGACACTGCAGATCTGCTTCACAGAAAAGCTGATAGTAACCTGCCCATAGAGGAGCAGGGCTAGGCATGCCAAAGCCCTCCTCAAAACCTGCTCTTCAGCGCTGTCCCCCAGCTTGCTCTTATCTCTTTCAAGGGAAAGATTGTCTTGTGACCTGTACAAGAAGATGTTTTCTGAGTCATCAGGCTCCCATTCCTAAATAGATGCTTGTTGTCAGAGCAGAATGACGTCCAGACCACAGGAGTTTAAAAAGCTCTCCTTTTGGGTAAGAGCAGCAGAAGCAGCTTCTTCAGTCTCTCCCACTGCAGCCACATTTTTGCTATCAGATTGACCTCACTCACCATGTCCTTCCGGATCCTGACCTGGCTCATTCACCTCCATGGGAAGTGGCAGAATCAGCAGAGCCAAAGGTGTTGCTGGCACTGTGGTGGGACAGGGCTGCCAAGGACCTTATCCTTGCAGCCTCACTTGAGAGCTGAACCACACACAGATGAGAAAGTGGAAGACTTTCCTAACCAGGATGCTCTGGGTTGTGAGTCCCAGGCAAGTTTCTGTGCATGGCCAAAAGCAGGGAATCCTGAGGGATGTCCCTGAGCATCTCCTGCCAAGGAGATGCCTTGATGTGGAGAAAAACTAGGCATGGGGAAACATCCTAGTCCTTGGCTGATGCTCCAAAACTATGGCTGGTTTTATTCCAGGGACAGCCAGCTCAACAGCCAGCTCATGTCAGCAGGGTGCCAAGGCTCCTGCAAGGGCCACAGGACCTGCAACCAATTAACCCTGATGGCTAAATAAGGATGCAGGTTGCCAGGCCACTGAACCATCTGAACTGCTCTCCTCTCTCACTTCCCAAGGGATGTCAGTTAAAGGTATTTCCATATAGCAGAGTCAGGCACCTCTGCAGGGCACACAGCTGAGCTGAGAGCCCTCGGTGAGGGGCTGGGAACTTTGCCTACCCTAACTGGCCTCCTAGGAAGTAGGAGAGCAGTCCAGGAATGGCAGCCACGCTGACTTCATAGATGAGTTTGCTTTTGCTCAGCAGCTGGCTCTCAGCTTCCCTACTTGTGAAATACAGAAGGTCTTTGAGACAGGTCCTGCCAGGAGAGGTGTAACAGAGACTAGTGCTGCAATGCCTGGACTGGGAAAGGAGGGAGACAAGGCTAGAGCAGGGGTGGCAATCACTGTGCCAGCACAGCATCAGCAGATCCTGTGCCAAAACGTCTCCTGCATGAGCCATGCAAGGATCCAGGTGTCACTCTCTTGGCTTCAGTCTGCAAACTAGGTCTCTGCACTTCAAAGCTGGAGCAGAGAAAGCACACCATGCTGTTGCTGGAGGCTTCCAGTGATGGCAGGATGCTCACGGTTATTCTGAAGCGTTCTGCTAGCAGATGAGGCAAAAAAAGCCTGCCTGGAGGCTGCAGATGGCAGCCCCCCTGCACAGCTGCAGCACTGCTGCCCAGCTACCTGTTCTCTCTTCTCTTTCTTCTCCAGCCTCCCTTTTGTGACACATTTTGTTATCACAAACAGCAGCACCATCTCTGGGGTATTGCTTGCATGTCCCCAGGGGTGCACATGCAGGAGGACGTGGAACAAGAAGGCACAGGGTGGGTGCAGGGTGATATGGAGGATGGAAAAAGCTAGAGCAGGCCTCCCTGACATATTGGAATCTGGACTGGGACAAACGTTAAGTATCAGTTTTATACAATTCAAACAGAAATAGAGAGCTACCTTTACTATCACCAGGCAATTGTAGCTGAACAGGAGCCTATGGGGGAACATGGTGGGAGAAGAGCAGGTGTTCATCCTCTTTTTAGGGCAGCCCAGAGTCCATGTGCGTACTGCACTGTTGTACCTCTCCCAGTCAGATGCCTACTGTGGGACTATGAGACTGCCAGAGATCAGTCTGGATGGGCCCATGAGAGCATTTCCCATCTGCTCTCCTCTTGCTCAGCAGCATGAATGCTTCAGAGACTTTCCTGATGAGTAGTCTCATCTAGCCTGTCCTCAGAGGTCCCCTACACAGAGGATTCAGTCACCCATGCTCCCTTCTCTTCATCATCTATGTGTTCTGCTCCATCTGCAAGGGCATTGAAACTTCCTGTGGATTCAGCCCATGCCACAGTGGCAGGACTTGTTCTCTGCATCAGCCACTTGCTCTGTTAAGGACTCTCTCTGAGCAGGGACTAGCAACAAGTGTGGCTTGGAGGATGAGCCGTGGCTGCAGGTGGCAGGGTATGCCCAAACAGGCTTCTTTCTGCAAAAGTTTCCATATTCCAGGCAAGAACAAGGAAATTTTTGCCAAGAACCACTGGGTTAATTTTAGGAATTGCTGGGTTACACCACTGCTTCATGTCTTCCCCAAAACACCTATCCTGCCCTGCAGAGTGAGCAAACCTCTGCCCAAGGCACTGCTCAGTGCTCTGCATCATGATGCAGAGAAGAGGGTGGTCATGCTCCTCCCTAGGACACAGACAGCTCTGGCAATGCTGAACAAATGCAGTTCTGCATAGAAGTTTGCTGCACTTCAGGCAAATCATTTCGCCAGCCCTCACTTCATTTTCACAGGTGTCCTCTGCCCCCACTTGCAGCCAGGGAGCAGCGAAGCAGGATTAATTGCCTGGTTAAGCCACGTACTTGTGGCTTCCAGCCTTCTCTGAAGAGTAGATATACAAAGAGGTTACGGAGAGCTGATCTGCAAATTGATAGGTGTTTTGTCTCTGGAACTGACTGCCCCACTGAGCAGTGCAAGGTGCTTTCCCATGAACAGACCCTGCTCCTGCACTTGGGTGATCACTCTGATAACAGTTTCGTGAGGTCAGGAGTCCTCTGAAAGCTGTTGCTCACTCAAGAATCCATCCCAGGGAAGGCAGCTGTATCTCAGCAAGGCTCTGGATTCCTGATCCCCTCATGTCACCTCTTTTGGAGACCCTAACTTGTGAAATCACATCGCTTATCTCTGGAGGCTGCATTTGCATGCATGGTGCACCCAGCACTGGTGAAGTGAGCTCTGTGTTCAGAGCTCAGGCTCTTGTGGTGTGTTCACATTGGACAGAACTGTTCATCGAAGATTCAAGCTTTGGGGAAACAGTGTGCCCGCTACAGCCTGAAAACCCTATGAACTCAGGCTATGAGCCAGCAAAATAGTTGTCTGTCCAACCTCACAGCTACTAACAGAAACCCTGCAAATCACTCCTGCAGATGCTTTTCCAGCTGTCACAGCCCTCAGAGAGATTTCCTTGTTAAACTAGCAATAAAAAGGAATGCCAGGGAGCTAATGCTGGAGAGAGACCACAGCAGATGTGATTGGTGTGTGGTAGAGGAGAACGATGGGAGGATGTGTCTGGGTTTGAGCAGCAGAGCAGGTAAAAAAAGGCCACTGTACCACTGAACAACTGACCAATTTTGGGTGAAGCCAAGTGTTATGTTGATCACATACGCAACCTTTATGTTTGCTTTGCAGCAATTCTCGAGATCTCACCAGTGTCAGGTTAATGGCAAGAAAAGTGTTACATCAAACATATTAAATGACATTTTCAGTGTCAGAAGAGACAAGGTGTGTGGCAGCAGGAGTTGTACTGTGCAGGTGGTGCGTCTGCTCTTTCCCAGGTCAGTGCTAACATGGGAAAAGAGCAAGCAGCAGATTTCATAGCCAGCTTTGACTTGGACATGGCATTACCCCAGTGGAAGGCAACTACAGGAAGCATAGCAGGGACTGCAAATGGCAAGCTGAATGGACTCATAGAAATGAAAACAAACAGTTTGTGTAGCACCTTCATTGGCCTTCACCAGATTTTCCCCACTCATTGCACCCCAGAGCAGGTCCAGGGGCTCAGGGTTCAGCTCTGCAGAAAGCGGGCTGTGGATAACACCACCCAAGTGGCTTGTGTGTTTGTTGAAGGGATGCACAGGTCTCCCCTGGCACTGCTTGCAAATGGAGTAGGCTCTTCCTCAGCACCATGCCTGAACCACGGATTTAATTTCTCAAAAACTGCAGCTGAAACATTCTCTCTAACTTGCACATACAACAGGACACCATACTAAGCAAGGCTCTGCAGTGTATCTGCTGTGGCCATCTCCTCTAGTGAAGCCTCCGAAAAGACTAGAAATCTTTCAAGCTAAAATTATAAATAAATATTGCCTGTTTTCACCAGAATAAACAAAAAATAATTAGCTTATTTAAAAGAATAACCTCAAAGCAATTAGGAAAGGCAAAGGAGAGCTTGAAAAAGGCTTATCATAAACTGTTTCTTAGTGGTTGTAGACCTTTAGGCAGGTTTTTACCTCCCTGTGTGAGCTGTGGTAAAGTCTGACCCTTTTCTCGCTCACCTGCTGCAACTTGGAGAGCCTTCTCCAGTGGGAGCAGCCTCGGCAGCTCCCCAGGGAAGGACCTTCTCCTTACAGAGATGCAGCGGAGCTACAAACAAAGCTGAGCATCAGTAAGTGCAGTCTGTCACAGCATGTCTCCCTGCCTGCTTGGCAGCTGGCTCCTGGGAAGCCTGCAAGGGCAGTGCCAGAGTCTCCCCACAGTTTCATACATCGTCTTTTCCAGGCCCTGGGCTTCGGTGATTTTGGCTGTTCCCCAGGTAGGAGGTGCTGCGAGCTCTGCAGTGCCTGGCAGGGTGGGCAGCACGGGGAAGGACCCCCAGGAGTGATGCACGCTGCAGCCGGGGAGCAGGCAGTGCTCTCCTGGGAATGTCCCTCCTCACCTGAGGCAGCCCCCTCCTTCTTGTGGTGCAGAGGATGGGCTGCTGCCTGGCACAGCTGACACACTGATTCCCTCTGTCCTTCATCGCAAACAGGCTGGCTCCAATTTCCACAACGTGGCAGATAATTGACTTGCAACAATGGAGTTCAACACAAATTAGCCTGGTTTAGAAAGACAGCTTCATTTGCACTTCCAGCCAGAGAAAGCCAGTTAATCCAAGCAAAGGAGAAGAAATCATTACCTCCCACTTGCTAAAAGACTACTGAGTTTTCTGCCTCTGACCAGAGCAAATCTGATCAGTTTAGACCCACAGGTGCCTCTAGCACTTAGATCATACCGTCTTCTGCCTTGCCAGGAGCAGCAGGATAGCAGTGAGTGGGGCTGAGACCTAGTGTGGCCACCCTCCATCAGTGCACCAGGACCTTCAGCATGTACCCCTGTACCACATCATGTTTGCAGGTCTCAGGCTCTGCATTCCCAGTTTGGCTTCCCACAGTTTAATACTTCATGTATTACACCTGTGTTCATTCGTCCAGTTGTCCCTGCTTTTAGCTGTGTTGGAATATAGTGGAGTTTTCGTAACATTTGGTACTTCTACGTGCTTCCCCAACTGAAGGCAAAACCTTGTTCAAGGTGAGACAGTGAAATGCCCATGGATGTTCATGGGGATGCAGTTGCAGTAGGGTCAGTGCCTGCCTTGTGCAGGTGCTGGTGGTCCCCAGGGCACAGTGCTTGCTCCCAGGCAGCCCCATGTACCCAGTGCCACTACCCTCATGCACAGTGGGTCAATACATCAGTGGGACTCATCACCTCTCCACTGCCACCAGCTACATCCAAGATTACCTGGCCACCCTCAGCAGGAGAAGACCCCTCTAACCTGGTTGTCAGAAATACAAGGCAGACACCTAGAGGCAGGTGATGTGAGTCTTTCCCCTTCTGCCAAGACTTATTGCCACTGCAGAATTGTTTTTCTTTTTGGCCTAATGAACATCTCTAAGGAAGTGTGGNGTTGATAAACCCCTAACTTTACTTTTTTTTCCTTTTCACTTCTTCAGTAAAAAGTCATAACTCACCACTGCACGTCCCTCGTCTGTTTTCAGAGTGTGCCAAAGTGGTCCTGTCATATGTGAGGCGAGGCCCACATGCGTCCTTCTAGAGTCAAGTCCAGTGGTGTGGTCTTTCTATCCAATTGCGGCAGTGTTTGCACCTGTAAATGAAAAAGAGGCATTTGAGTAATTCATGTGTTATTTTACCTATCCAGGTCAAAGTTTTATACCAGTGCCACGAAGACTAATGGTATCAGTCACTAACAGGGTGGAATAGAGCTCACCTAGTCTGGGCACTTATGCCACCACCACCCCTATTTCCATCCTGCCAGGCCCCTCAGTGGTCAGCAATGTACCAGAAGTCCTCTTCCTCTTCCTGCTGAGGAAAGCTGATCTCTTCTGAGTCCTCACGGCAGAGCTGCAATTACAAATGTCTCCCAAAAAGTAACAGACTGAAGCTGCCCAGCAAGGACATTTTTGACATGCTACATCTTTTTTGGGCAGTAGACATCAGTACCTCTCATCAGCTGAGTGGTTAGACAGCCAACATGTAGCACTGCAAAGGCAAAGCCACCTTATTCATCGCCACTTGGTTAAGTGTCATTTTAACCCTGAAGGAAATTGCCCAGAAGCATTCCATTGAGGAAAATCCTACTGGTCCAGAAAGGCCAGATGAAGCTCTAGGTATTCATGCAATGAACATGGGCAAAAGGTATCCACCATCTGTACAGACCACGTCCTGGCTCTTAGGATCAAAGGGACTACTGAAACCCTCTGCTTCTAATGCTGGAGGTTTTATTCCTAGTCCTCAGACAGAGAGAAGCCCCACAGTGCCATGGTGAGAGGCCATGACTGGTACCTGTAGGAGGGTATCCAGTGCAGTTGGTAAGGCTGTGTGTAGGTGGGAGTGAGATCCCATGGCCCTGCAATGATGAGAAGACGTTCCACTGGAAATGAGCATGCCATGCCCTTTCCACGCACGTCTGAAGCACAGTGCCATCCTCTAAGCTGGGCACCGGGAACCATCCAGTTCCTCAGAACTTTGCTGGAGCGCATGCCTGGGACCACATTCACTAACTAGCTTGTGACCCTTTGGGAAATTTGCACAAGGCATGCCAGACTGCATACCTCTGGTTCTCTTCCCTTGCTCTGGATATAGAAACTCAGCCCAGAAAATCCTAAGGAAAACAAACCGTGCAAATTTGATGCCGCCAGTGATCTGGCGGGTTAGCATGTCTTGAGTCCTGGCTTCACAGCTGCCAGGTAGATCCCTTGTCTGGTACTGGCTTTATTTTAAGTGCTTTCTCCCAAGTAGCAGCAAAAAGCCTCATATCCAGTCACTTCCCTGGGCAGAAAAGTGATAAAAGAACATCTCACTCTCTTGTCATTTGATTTTGCAACTGGATGTTTGGCATCTAATACATGCCAAAAACGAAGATATCCCCGGCATTATGAGGGCTCAAAGAGCTTTGCATTAATGCTGTAGGCAGATGATGCGTTAATATATTTATCTGATCCAGCTCAATCTCTCCCTAATCTATTAGCATTAATATCTGAGTTGGGGGATAGAGCAAGATAGAAAACAAGCTGTGCAAAGCCTGACTTCATCACCTCCAGACACTCTTGATGAAGTGTTTTGCAATGGTAAACTCCCCTAAGTTCACAGCACCTTGAATCTGTGACAAAGCAAATATCATAAGGAGCAAAGAACTCCTAAGCCAGACCTTCCACCGTCGAAAACCCTCTGGGCTTTGGGTATAGTCATTTTTAAATACCTTTTAGCTCCAAAATCTCACTGGCACTTGAGAACATCCCTGCGTGGGACAAACCCTACCCCATCTGTTCAGGCAGAAGTTTCCCCTTTTGCACTTTCCTGCAATAAAAGTAGCAAAGTGGAGAGCTGAATGAAGCTTTGGCATTTCTGAGCTGTAAAATGTGGACAGAACAAAGCCCTTCCCTACCCACTCGTGTGAATCCTGAGCCTCCCTGACAGGTTGCCTTCATGTGTCGGAGCCATGGATTCTCAGGAACACCCAGCAGCAGCAGCTCCCCTAGCAATAAGTATACCTGGGGTTTTTTTGGAAGTCACTTTGCAGCCCATTTGCAGGAAACATACTGTCCCATATTGCAATTTAAAGGTCTGAGACCCTGTTACAGGAGAGGGGGCTTCCTCTGTCAGTCCTGCAGTTCCCAGGAGGCAGCTATCAGCAGCACATGCTGCCTTCACCACTTGCCAGAGCAGAAATCTGCTGTGGTGCAGGCTCTGGGGCTTGACTGTGTGTGTGACCGGCTGCAGAAAGTAGCAGCCTCCTGCCTCAGGCTGGGGGGTGAAATCACTTCCAGCTCCTCCTGCTAAAACACACTGCAGACCACAGCAGGTTGTGATGTGTTATACCTACAAATTCCCTTCCACTTCTGACCTGGGCAGAAAGAGAAGTGTCCATTTTCCTGGAAAAGGTACTGCATTTAACAGCAGGGGTGAATCAAGACTGAGGGACAGGAGACAATGCTTCTGCAGTAAAAACAATTAGGATGTGCTTGCTATGTTATTTGAACAAAATTTCTGTGATTCTCCTCAAACATCCAATGAGTTTAGCTGGAATGATGAAATATATATTTCTTTGGCACATGAATCAAAGATACAGAGATAGACTGATCTGGTTCTGCAGTGTGTCCTTCACCTGAAATCAAAAGTCAAACATTTCTCTGCCTTGTGAAGGAGATAAGCCCTGGGTGAATAATGCCTCTGCCTCTATTGTAAGCCCTTGCAGTTCCAAAATATATAATACAAACATGTGTAACTGTGGCCAGTACATTTACAGGAATTATAAAGGTTTGTTTTAATTGGTTTTAGTTTGTTTTCCAAATTGTATTTGCACTCTTGAAATGACATAAATTGCATGGCGTAAAGGAGAAAACAATGTCGAAAGGTGCAGGCATCCAGTCACGACCTGTCTTTAGACACTGCCGAAAATGAAGACCTGCAATGAATGGCCAGTCCAAGTAGAGCAATGCAATCAGTGGAAAGAATAAGCTATCAAAACCCTCTGACTAAGACGCACAAGAGGCATTTTGTTAGATGCTGCCTCTACATGCTGGGGACCCCATGGGAGCTTCGAGCAGTGCTAGTATTGCTAGTGCGCAATACAGATACATGGGCAAACACCTCCAAAACAGTCTCCATGAACTCATGGCAATATGGGACCCTGCCAAGTGTGGACACCCACTTCGTTTCTAGAGGGGTTCAGGGCCAAGAACACATTGTTGTCTTCCCAAAGAACAGCAAATCCCCAAAAGTTCATGCCAGCTGCCTGGTAGGATGTTCCTCCTCATCCCAAGGGGACAGCACAAACACATCTGTATATTGTGCTTGCTGTCTTTTTGTACCTGGGCACTTCCTGGTTTTCAGCTGGTGATCCTCTTTTTGTAACTATTTCTTCTGTATAAGCCCAAGAAATCTTCCCCCCAAATGACCTCGATCAATTGGTTTTGATATATTTAATAAATACTTTTCAATTCAGCTGTTCTAACAGCAGGGTCCACACTCCCAAATGTGTTGTCATAAATGCATGCTTACTCCTTGGAGATCTACTGCAAAAGTGAAATATATATCAAGATACTAAAGAACTGAGAAATGCTAATTAAATGTGAAGGCAAACAGAAAGCTCACAGATTTGCACTGTTTTCTGGTTTGCCCTCAAAACTGAATCTGTGTGTTCAAACAGACAAAATTGGATGTACCTACATATAATCAATGCACTATTGATTGTGTACTTTGCTTCTGGATGGAGTGAATTTGCAGATTTTGTAGGATTTTCAAGTGTCCTGACTTTATATATAGTGTCCCATGGAAAATTTGACCTGAAAAGATACTTACGGTAAATTACTCAGAAAATGTGTCTATGGCACAGTAAAAGAGGGGTTCCTTAGCAAATTTAGCTCCAGTGTTGGCTCTGTTATTTATCCAGCTGACCAATCTATGTTCTTGTATTTTAGCTATGCAACTAAGCTGCCCCTTGGCCAGTCCGTGAAGTCACTTTCTACTCCCTCTCCTGGATAGGTGACTGAGGCCATCTGCAGAAGAAACTGGGCAGCACCTTGCACTACCGCTCCTGTCTGGCAAGAGTCTAGGTGCAGCACATAAGAATGCGGTGTGCAGAGAGTGAACAGATTTCAGGATGTCCAAGTGGATCTCAGCCCTGATTTCAAGCACACCCATAGCACTGCTGCCAAGCTGGGCTGGACTAACTCTTGGACACCATTGCCTTCCTCTGCAGTCAGGAATACCATGAGAACATACTTCTCCCTAGCCCCTAGGTCCAAGTAAGCTGTCGTGGTTTCAGGTCAGCTCAGTCGGTAACAAAGCACCACGTAGCCGCTCACTCATTCCCCCCTCCCCGGCCACATTGGGATGAGGAGAAAATCCAAAGGCAGGCTCATGGGTCGAGACAAGGACTGGGAGGGATCACTCCCCACTTATGGTCACGGGCAAAAGACAGGCTCAACTTGGGCAAGAAACAAAATCAACTGAATTGACTACAAATCAAATCAAAACAACGACATTAGGAAGTAAAACCAAACCTCAGAACACCTCCCCCCACCTTCCCGGCTCAATTCCACTCCCGGTTCTCTCTCCCCTCCCCCCCCNCTTTCCTCGGGCTGCAATTCCTCACAAACTTCCCTGGAGTGGGTCCTTTCCACGGGCTTCAGTTCTT
Organism: Pandion haliaetus; assembly: GCA_013401275.1. Taxonomy (NCBI): domain Eukaryota; kingdom Metazoa; phylum Chordata; class Aves; order Accipitriformes; family Pandionidae; genus Pandion; species Pandion haliaetus. Next base: position 45,451 of record VYZV01021631.1, on the reverse strand, counting down.
CCCGAACTTCCCTGGCACGGGTCCTTTCCGCAGGCTGCTCTCCAGTCTCACACTGCTCCGGCGCGGGCTTTCCCATGGAGTCACAGCCATCTTCAGGAGCCTCCACTCCACCATTCACCTCCATGGGCTGCAGGGGGACAGCCTGCCGTCTCACCATGGGCTGCAGGGCCATCAGGCTCCTCAGGCGCCCCTCCTCCTCACCCTGCTTCTTCACTGACCTTGGTATCTGCAGAGGGGTTCCTCTCACGTTCCAATCCCACTGCTCACTGCAGGTTCCCCTTCTTAATTCTGTTCTCCCAGAGGCGCTCCCACCGTCACTGATGGGCTTGGCCTGGGCCAGGGGCAGGACAGACTTGGAGCCGGGGGAGCTTCTAGCAGCTTCTCACAGGAGCCACCCCTGCGGCCCCCTCCTCCACTAACAAAAAAAACCCCACGCCACACAAACCCATAACATAAGCCCAAAACCCTGCAGCATAGAAAGGTTAATTTTCCATCAAACATCATATGAACCACTCATACACTGGGAGGACTACAAACAGCACATAGCCTCCTTGCTTTTAGAACACTTCATACATCCTTGTCAATAAGCACTTGCTGGGGCCTGGTGCCCAGGACAGTAGCAATGATGACCCCTTGCCCTACCCAAGGACCTTCCACCTTTGTTCCCTTCCCAGACACGCATGGCATGCTCTTTTGAGTGCAGCTGAGTCCTTTTCACAGGCAGGTGTCTCCTGCCATGTGGAAAGGCCATTCTGTGCTCCAGCTCACACTAGCATCAGTGGCAGGAATGGGAGCAGTCAAAGCACTCACGGCAGGTAACACGGAGAAGCTGTGGGAGGCTGTGAGCCCTAACATTCCTTGGCAGATGGGGAAGAAGAGAGGGTGCCTCACAGTAAATAAGCCACTCTACTAGAGACCTACATAACCATGGGGACAGGAGGGACAGAGCTTGAGATGAGGTCCTGAAGGCACTTGAAGGCAGCCCTTGATGCGTGGAGCTCACATGTTGTTGTTCACAAGAGAACCTGGGTTTTCACGGTCTCTGCTGATACAGGAGCTTCTGGGAGAAGTCTTCTCCTGGCTGGCCAGCCATGCGGGACAGGCACTGCCTGGGACACCGACATCTGGCTCCCTGCCTGGGCTGCTAGTTAATTGCATTTTGAATTCCCATTCACTGTAACAGAAGGGAAATGTTTCTCCAGTTACAGCTGAACAAACACCACTCCAGAGGTCAGCAAGGGATCCATCCCAGAGCCACTCTTGAGGGAAAATGTGGCATGTACAGGAAGCGATTGCTTTGGTTTCTGTTCCTAGTGACAGGAGAGTGATCAGGATTTCTACAACAGACCTTGGCTCAGTCTCTAATTAGCAATTCAAACGTGTTTTCAGTTCTTTCAACTGCACAAGAAAGACTCAAAAGCCTGAGCTATTGCTTACAGCTGAGCTGAGTCTTAATGTGACACCAAGAGGCAGGCAAGATAAGAGTCTACAAATCTACTTCATCCTTTAAAGAGATGTATAGGTACATTTTCCTTTTATTCTCTCTGTTTTCTTTCACAGAGACTTCACCTCCTTGAGAAACACCCTTGGTCTGTCCTGTGGTACTGGAAAGCAAGCAGAGCCGCAGCCAGACCAGGGCTGAGGTGTGCCCTCCAGCTTTGCAAGATATGACAGGAGCCACCACAGTCCTGATATCCCAGGGACTCTCCTCCTCTCCCACCTGGCAGGAGCTATCCTCTGCTCTCCCCACTGCTGGCCAGCAGAGGAGGATGAGAGCGGACCAAGGTGACACTCAAATGCTGCCCACCTGTTGCTGCATCCTGTCAATACTGAGAGATGTCTGGGGTTTTCCTATAGTCTTTAAAAACACTGGAAACGTTCACACATGTACGTGGAGGTGGACACATATGCACACAGACACACATGGATGCACTTGCTTATCGGTGCGCGCGCACGCACACACAGGCACATGCACAACCCCACATTCAATACAAGATTGGAAAGCCAATCAGTAGTTAAAAATGAGATTGCCTGCATAATCACCAGTAAGGCCTCTTGTGAATACTTCTTAGGAGGTTGAGTTTAATCATATGATTATTCATCACTTTTTATAAAAAACACCTTTCTAATTCAGTAAGCAGGCTGGACTTGCCTGGGAATCAGTCTGGGCTGTGTCATAAAGGAATCTGAAAATTCTTGTGACTGTGATGTTGAACACAGGTTTCGGAAAAAACCAAACTGTCCCTGTCCTCCCACAGGATCACATCTGCTTCTTCACAAGTGACTTAAAGTAAGATGCTATCACGTGGTCTCAAATCATGTACCCTTCATTTTCTGGATGACCAGCTTCATACCCTGATTTGCAGAACAGCCAAGTACTCACATCTGCACTGGTGTCAGAGACTTGCACACTAAAGTAAAACATTTTGAAAGATCTGCTTATGAAGAACAGATCCTCCATGCCTCTTACCAAAAAACCAAGGGGAGCTTGTGACCTGGTTGCCTGCAGAGTGCTGCTGTGCCCATGGGACAGTAATGCTGCCCTCCTGGCAGAACAGGATAAAACCTTCTGCCATGCAAAGTGCATTACAGAAAACCCTTCAGGGACAATTTGAGCACGGTAGCACTAGTGTATATAGCAAAGAAGGACCTGAGGCAACCAAATGAGGTAAAGTATTACAGAGCTGCTTCTTTAGCACCATCCAAGCAACATACCGACTGAAGTAGAACTTTGTAGGACAAACGGGATGTGGCTGTGACATGTAAGAGTAGGGAACAATACATACAGATAAAGGAGCTGGGATTATTAGCACATAGGTCACCCTAAGCCTGGTATTTCACAACTGTTCTCATTCCTTTAAATCCAGTTTGGTAGGCACTCTCCGTTTTTAGCTCGAGCAGCGACCTACAGACCCACTGAAGCTGGCACCCAGGTTTTCTAAGGATTTTGCATCATTCCTTTCTGCACTGCTGAGTCACATGGTGGAACATACCAGCTGAAATGCTCTCTAAACCAAAGGCCATTCCTGAAATGTTGACTTATCTTTCCTCTTTGCTTTTCTGCTGCAGCAGTTCACTCTGTTCAGCCCTAGTTTCAAAAGGCAGAACTCTGCTGACCCCACTAGATAATCTCTCCTGCTGAGCATAGCCAACTGGTGGCCTTTCAAGAGCTTGTCTCTCTTCAAGACCTTTCTGATCGTGGCATCCATTGTAGGACATCAGCCCTAACTCAACCAGATGGATGTAGCTGGTGGGGAATCAGACTCTGCTCCTCAGCTGGGATGGCCAAGAGCTGTCCTTGGGATTCAGTGGAGCAGTGGAGGGTCATGTCCTGTTTTGTCTCATGAGAGCAGCAGCATGCAGAGATACAGCTGCCCTGAATACCCACAGGTGCCTGCAATTGCTGTGGCACAACTCCCTTTGTAGGTGAATGTGAAAGGGACAGCACCAGCCCACATAGAGTCACCAGGGTGCAGCAGAAAGACCCAAAAAATGCAGAGGCCCCAGACCTGTCCCAAGATGGAGCTCCTTTGGCCTCCAGGAAGAGCTGAGGGAATTGCCAGTGAGCCTTAAGGGAGCAGCACACAACAGGAGAGGATGGATGGCAGAGCACAGGTGAGAGCAAATGGGTATTTACAACTCTGAGACTCCAGCCTAAGGGATGCCCTGCCAACACCCAGAGTTCCTGTCCATCAGAGCAGCCTAAGGATGGAGGGGACATCCCAACGCTGGCAGCCTTGGGCAAGTGATGCTCACCAGACTGAACAGCGCTTGCAGCATGATGTGCTGAACAAAGTGATTGGCAATGAAATCAAAGGGGATGTAGAACAGTCACCCTGTGTTCCTTCTCCCCTTTTCCTTAGAGAGTGCCTTGCTTTACCACCAGCTGTAATCCTCCTCAACCTTGGGAATGCAACTTAATATACACACAGATCACTCCTCAGAGAGTGAATATCCCAGTCCCATGGTGATCCATCCATTCTGCAATAAACCTTCTGCAGAGCTGCAGTGACAAAGAGTGATGAAATACAGAGTCTGTTGCCTCTGAACAAATGTAGTTTTGTGTTTACAGCACAGTACAACCTTTGCACGCATCCTAGTTGCCAGGCGATGTACTCTCACAGCAAAGCCTACCTGCCGCATCTTGATGGGCTCTTCAGACAAATGCAGATCCTTCAGCAAGAGCTGCCCAGGAACGGTTGCTTCTGAACAGCAGGGAAAGGGTTATGGTTGAGCCTGAGTTTCTGGCAGATATATCCAGGGCGCTCCCACACTGGAGCATAAACTGCCCCTGTCCAGACCCTCATCTCTATCCAGTCCTCACTAGGAGCTTCTCAGCCAACCCATCCCTCTTCCATAGGGCTGCCTGGGCTGGGTGTGGGCAGAGATTTCCAGCCCTGCTAGTGCTGACATGATGTATAGCTCTCATTGCATTTTACCAAAAGAATTGGTTGAAATAGCACTTGGGTGTGTACAGACCAGGGCAGGCAATTGGATCGTCAGAGAGATTGGTGGGAACTATGCCTGTGATGAGCTGCCTGGCCAGCACATGTGACTGGAGAGCCCCAGAGTATGTTTGGCAGCCAGAAGGACACAGACAAGCCCCCAGGCTCGCTGGGACCCACCCTGCTTGCAGAGGCTCCCTTCAAGCCACAGACTGCTTGTTGCTTTGCCCTCACTGCCAGGTTCCTGCCTGTGAGAGGGCACTTGTCCTGTGTCGTGTGCCCTTCTGAATGTGCTCAGAGGCAAACTGGCTGTTAGAGGATGCCATCTTGCAGGATCAAAGCACATTTTCCAACCTCACAATTGCAAAGAAAGGCTGGAAAAGGTGATTTTGGGGTGGGGAACATGAAGGTCAGAGTGAAAAAATTGTTTTCCTTTTGTAAAGTATCCAGACCTTGAGCAGGTATGGTGATTATTAGGGGCTGGACTGGACGCCAAGGTTCATGAGCCTGGTGAAATGCTGGAGCAGAGGGCCTGCAGGTTACAAGTACTGAGCTGAATACCTTCTCTGTGCCCATAAATAGCATTCCATTTCCCAGACAGCATTGCCTATGTAAATCCTCCTCCTGTGTGTGTTCACAGCACAGGCTGTGAACATGCCTGACAGCAGACCAGGTAGGAAGTTGCCATAACAGGATCCCAGAGCCTGTGAACCCTTGTTGGTGTCAATGAAAAGGCTACAGCCATTTTTAGGACTCCGTTCCAAGTCTGATCTTGGTTAAATGAATTTTCCCTGTTTACAAATCTGCTGGGAAAGGGTCTTTATCACCCTTTAGGCTCTGGATCCTGTGTCTGCAGCAACTTTGCATGCAAACATCAAATGCTCTCACTTGCAGTTACACCAGAGTATTTATCTGGGAATACATAAGTCTATTAAGGATGGATAAATAATCAATAGGACATTATATTGTTACCAGTAGTAGGGCCATTAGCACAACAGGGGAGATTTGCTGAGATAGCTTTCCAAACCAAACCCTAGGGCACATGTAGGGTAAATTGTCCATGACATTGCTTTGAACGTTCCTAAACCAAAATATACTGTCTTCACAGAGAATGCAGCTTATTGTGCCTCTTGCATGGGGAACTTACAGATCTCTACCCTTCTCACTATGCTCTTCTTGGTTCTGCACTTAACACCCAAAGTCCCAGTTCAGAGCCAGCCAACATCTGAATTAATTTACTGAATGAACAGCCCTATGAGTCAACAACATTATTGACAGTTACGCCTGTTGTCTTACAGGACTGCCCCTATTCAGAAAAATACGCTGCTTGGACTGAAGCACCCACTTATACTCCATAACTTTCACTTTAAAGGGTTGCTAAAGTACTTGAGCTCTGTAAGTATCAGAGCCCACGTGCTACCAAGTTGCAGATGCTCTGGGGTAGAATTGGATGCCATTTGACTTCAAGCACCTTATAAAATGGGGAAAAGGTGTGGGAGGGCTCCTCCAGCTGAGATTCCTGGGGCTTTAATCAGGCAGAACGTTTTGTGACAGACTCTGGGATTTAGAGCAAAGCTTCACAGATGGTCAGTTTTATACCTCACCTGTAATGTGACAGGCCCCTCCAGCAGTCCTGCAGCTCATGAAGTAACTCACTTGGGTAGTTAGAAACCACCTCCGGCCAACAAGTGGCTGTGAGAAGCTTCTCATCAAAACCCAGAACTACAGAGCATGATTTTTAATATCCTTTTTCTAAAAGTGCGTTGAAGTCAGCACTCATCTGGATTAATTGTGCAAGTGAAACCTACCGATGAACGTGCAAGAGGATAAGGACTCTTGCATGTCAAACCAACCTTTCCAGATGCAGCAGCACATGACAGTACTTTGGATGGCCAGGACAGTAATGAAGTAGAGATGGAATAGAGAGAACTCAGAGAAGTCTTTTTTATACTTGGAGGCCAAAACCTGGGCTAATTTGAAGGACACTAATCCTACTAGACTAGGAGGAAGGAGATTTCATCTAAAGATTGTCTCATCTCGTTTGCTCTTTCAGGTTATACCATGACTTGAACAGATTAATTGTGGTGTTTAGAAATGACATGATTTTCAGCCTGTTCTTATAAACCAAACAATCAACATTTTAATTGCCTGCAAAGTTTTTGACATTCAACCATAAGCTGTCTTTCATAAGAGGTCCATGACATGGGGTATCCTTTTCTTTGTTACAAACTCAGCCTCAGCTTCCCTACATCACTTTAAACATCAGGCAGCAACTCACTAATTCTCTTACCTTCCTGCCTGGTCTGTCTCTTTCCCCTTCCATCTTCTGGGCAGTAGAAACATGCTCTTGGCCAAGTTATGGATCAGAGCAGGCTGATGAAGAAAAGCAAGCATACTAGGGAAGGGAAATGTGCATCTCAAAAAGACATTGACTCCTGCCTGCCTCCTCATTACTCAGCCCTGCCGAGCCTGAGGAGGAACACACTGCTCAGCCCTGCAAGCCTTTCTTACGGGGCATGAACTGAGGGAGCGTTCTGTTGAACACATGGTGGCAACTCACATCAAGACATTAGTCAAGAGCAGCCTGCAGAGAATCCATGCTCCGATCTCTGCTGTGGTGCTTGCACTGTGCAAACCATGGGTGTAAGTCAACATCATAGTCCTGGGGTCACCAAAGACCAGCAAAAGTTGCCCACAGAAGGCTTGGCTCTTGGTCCTGCTGGGATAACTGCTTATGATTCTCCTCTCAGTTTGCTGGTATAAATCAAGGGCACCCTGGCACTGAGCACTGGCATGGCAGAGAATTAGTCCTACAGGTCCTATAGCCATATGCTCTAATACCTTCTCAGTTCTTGCTCCATCCTTCACCATCTTATTGTGAATTCTGCCTATTTTTGGAGCGCACAGACTAGCTGCTCAGGGCAAACTCTGCTCCTTTCTTCACATTTCTCAGATGCCAGATGCTGCTGACACAGCCAGAGGTCCTAGCTGTAGTAACGTGGCCTTTAAACTCTAAACCAGGCTTCGCACAACAATTAATTACCTTCTAACACAAAATCAATTGGCGCCTTTATTTTGCTCTGAACAGCAGTGATGGATATGGCAAAGTTTCATCTTTGCGTTAAATAAACTTTGTCCTGGTAAGTTCCTGGCAAGGGATGAATCTGGATGTGCTCCTTCTAGTCACCCTGGAGCTTGGGAAAGATCATGGTTTAGGGCAGATGACGAAGAAACCCTGCTGGAGCTTCCCAAATGACATGTACTTCAAATTGCCAAAGCTCTGCTGTTGTCTAAGGTAAATAAATTGACCACATCTTTTTTTCATACAGAGCTCAAACACTCCATAGTCCTGGGGAAAGAAGTTTCACATATTGCCTATCTTTTATAGATTTATGTGCTAAATGTTTATACTCATAAATATACAGAAAAGTTATATTATGGATGTGCCACTGTACTTGCATAGCTAAAGGCCAGGGCTGAGTTTCATGGTTAAATCTAGGATTCAAACTGTACGTTACATAGGAAGGAGGCTTCAAAGAAAGTGTTTTCAAGGAATATGCAACTCTAATGATTAATTAATTGATGTATTAATTTTAAGACAAGTATTTAAAGAAATGTAACACTATGTTTCAGGCTATTTTTTTCTCTTGAATATGTAGATTAGCACTAATTCTCCAGATTTCCCTCTCAGTTAAAACCATATGAAAGTTGGTTCTTTGGCAACATTTGCGGTCTCACTCTTTAGGATTAATGGTTGCTGCTCCCGGATTTTTCCTCCCTCCCAAGGTCTCCTTTTTGTCAGAGCCTGATGACTATCATCTAGCTGAAGCTTATGAAGACTGCTCTTTCTAAAGCGATGCTGCAGTCCAGCAGCTTCTGCAGCTCTGTGCTTGCTTCCTGCCCCGGCTGAGGTCAGAGGCTCTCTGCCCACCACTGGCCTCGCAGGAGGGTGGCTGCATGGACATGATGGCTGCTGAATTTGCTGTCACTGGGACCAGGGAAGGCAGAGTGCAGCTCCTGCTTGGGAAGATGCAGCAGGACCAGCCTCATGCTTCATTTCACTGTTAGGACCAAGACTCATCCAGAGCCCAGCAGCCTATTCTAGGGCACAAAGATACCTCAGTTTCTGCAGCCAGAGCCACTTGGGAGCAATCTATCAGCTCTTAACTTCCACAGCCAGGCTACTGCCGGGACAAGCAGGGGCACAAGTCCCAGCTGAGATCTTATATCAGAGCTCAAGCAGTACCCATGGTGCTGCCTTGCCCTCCTTTGCTTTTATGCTATGCAAATATAAAACAGTCTCTCCACAGAAGTGCCCCAAGAGTGGTGATGCTAGGAACAGGCAAGCCACGCAGGTGCTGGAACCCTGGGTCCAGTCCGGCGAGGACCAGCAGCTGCATGATTTTATACCCAGCTGGCCAAGAACAAACCTGCCTGGCTGCACCCTGTCACTCGTGGTGCTGTGATATCACAAGGGGAACCAGGATAAATCATCTGCTCCAGGACCCTCTGCAGACTGCAGCGTAGAGATGAGGACTGTCCTGGGATCTGTCAGCCCTGTCGGCTCCAATTTAGCACAACCACATGGCTGTTCCAGAAAGTTCCCTAGTGAGCCATGCCTGAGGAGGGTTAAAAACCACATACTGGGTGGGTCAGCCAAGCCTACCAGCTGGCTCATGATGAGCCTCAATTGCTCAGGAATAGTCCAGGCATTGCAACAGAGGGCAGGGAGATTTATCTGGAGGGAACAACTGCAGTTGCAACAGGGGACATGAAAGAGAAAAGAGATTCAGCATCATTTCACCTTCAGCAAGATTTTGGCTCTAGCATGACATACATGCAGCTGAGATAACATCCAGGGCCAGGTGAGGTCAGGCAGCAGCACTGCTGTCTCAGGGTAGTGCCCGGAGGAGGCTCATCAGCCTCCACTGTGCAAAGCCCTGCAGGAGCCAGCAAGGCTGGTGCTGACAAGGGACAAGTTGAGGACACACGCTGACCCCACAGCATCGTGTGAAGAAAGCGTGAAGGAACAGGCCGTGCTTTGTGCAAATTGGATTTTCAGGTGAACACCAACAAACTCCTGCTTAGTTTGTTTAGAATGAGATTTTTCAACAATTTCCAACTAAACTAAAGCAAACTGAGTTTCCACAGGGTTGGCAAAAGTTAGATTATCCTCAATACCCAAGTACCATGGGACTTTCTTAAAAAGAGTAGCGTGCAAAGGAATTCTTTTTTCTTTCCCTGGCCCCATTTTCAAGAACAGCTGAACTGGGTTTTTTTTATGAAACTTTCAAAACAAACATACAAACACTCATCTAGCGGAAGACAGTTGGCATGGGAAACATCAGCCCAATCTATCAAAGTGTGACAAAAACACATGCCACTGAAAATAGGAGAATCACACAGCATTAGCAGTACCAGATCCATCTGTAACATAGCTACAGATCGGTTAGTTATTTTGTCTGAAGACAATTTTTCCCCCAGAAAATATATATATAAACTGTTGATGTAAAGAGTTTGCAAAGCTGTCAAATTGCTCCAGTCAAAAGATGAAGTTTTTAAAATGCCCCCAAGATCTGAAATTTTACAGGTTTTCTGCACAGCAGGTTTCTTCCTGCAGCTCCATCCTTTCATTTTTAAGTTGTTTTAAAATATATTTGTTAAAAAAATGCCCCAGCACCACACAAATTAAACATTCCCTGACATGTTCTAGTGAAATATTCTCTTCAACCCAAAATTATGGCTTTATTGGCCCAAGAAATGCAAAATCATAATTGTTTGCCCAGCTCTGAACAGGAATGCACTGTGAACAGATCCTTGCCCTGAAGAGTATTTTTATTTCACTTCAGCAGCCTGTGTGTGTTTGGGCATTGGAGACTATCAATACAAGGAATCAAAGGTAATCTGAGGTTAGCTGCACTACTTACTAAACTGGAAAAAAAATATATCTTTTCCAAAGGAAACCTAACAGCCCCCAGGTGCTGACAGTGTATTCTAGCAATGGTGATGACTGCAGTTAATCTGTAAATGTCTAATGAGCCACTTCCCCTTGCACTACCAACCCAGTGAAGAAAGAGGCCCATTATCAGGGCTCTGTATTGCAGTGGTATTTCCAAGTCCACCCTACACTAAGCTTTGAGACTATTTCTCTCCACATTTGCCAGAGGCTCTCTTTAGCACTCCAAAATACTATGAAGCACTCTGAGTTAATTTCTGAATTTTATTTTCTAAAATCACAGCATTCTGATTGACTAAATAGCAATTAGCATCAGAGTTGTTTTTATTTTATATCCTGCCAGTAGGAACATTTAAGTCAATATCCATCAGATTTGTGAAAAATGAATAAAACCTGGCCCTTTCCAAGCATAATTAGACTTGGAGAATGGTGTGGCTTTTATCTGTAGGTCAGTACAAATATTAGCAATTTGGCTGAGTCTTTTATTTTCACTTCTGAAAAAAACCTTTTTAGCCCTAGACAGCTACATGCTCCAGAAACAATCTTCTAGTTACGTGAGCACAACCCCAGAGTCCAGGGTGCAAGGACTTTGGGAATTAGAAGTAACACCAATGAAGCCTAAATAAATTTTCATAAAGCTGGACACTGGTGGCTCACACACAGGTGTGAACCACCTCCAAAGGCCAGGAGTGCAGGAAAGGATGGTTGGAGAGATGATGCCCATCATCTCTTCCTCCTCTCCCAGTAGCCTGGAACAAAGAAAACCTTTGCCTGCCTGCCACTCTAACTTCTTGGTAGCATGAGAGTCCGGGGAGAGGAGCTGGTTTGATCAAAATCTCTTCAGTACAGTTGGAAATACTTCCTTGCTTCATTTCTATTATCTGGTTTGAATTCTGAATGTGCTATAAGTGGTGGTAGAAGGACTGGCATGAGAACATGTTATGGGTGCCTCCAGCCAACCATCAGAGCAGAGAACACAATGACTCTCCAGAGCATCTCTCTACCAAGTGCTTAACAAGGTATCTTCTGCCACTCTGGGGTCTCTTCCTCCTGTGGACCCATGGGCACTCACAGACAGCCACCTCCCTTCACTAGGGTGGGCCCAGCTCTTACAAAGAACTCGTGCTGAAATTGCCCATCTCCCGATCGCTAGTGGAAACCACTACTTCTCCATAAGGATGGTGGTACTACCTAGAGGTCATGATGAGCCCAAGAGCCTGTGGAAAAGTTGCCCAAAGGAAGATTGTGCAGGACGGGGTGACATCTGGGGAGAAGCAACCAGCTGGGGCAGAGCCATAAAATACTCCAGGCCCAGGCTGTAAGGCCAAAGTCCTCTGCCCAGACCCTCCCTGTCTCTGGGCTGAGCACCACTGAACTTACTGGCATTGAAGATGGGTGCTGTTGCACTAGCTCACCACCACATACACATCTGCACTGGAGCCAAAAATGTCTTCCCATCCTAAGGAAGGTGGTTGACAGAAGCTGTCCCCGGGCAAATGAGTGCTACATGTCAGTGGAGCCCAGGTGACCAGCTCACCTAGACATGCCTGCACCAAAGAGCCCAGTGAGACGAATCCCATGCAGACACAGCTGCATGAGGAGTTTCAAAGTGTTCTTGTGATACACACAGTTCAAGAGAGCCCTGATTTCTAAACCCTGAAGGCCCCTGCAAAACAGAGCTGCTGCTCCCATGGAGGGCTCTTGTGAAAGGCCCTCGGCCCTCGGGGGACAGAGCCAGTGGGACGGCCCTGCCTGCTCTTCCCACCCACAGAGCTGATGGAACAGGACCTAGGGAATGGGAACACCAAGGAAATGGTTTAAAGAGTGCCCACATATTGAACTGAAGTGCTTTATTCCACCACAGCTCCTGTTCTCCTTGATTAGGAGCCATGGCTCTGGTAATTATCAGTTATGTCCGTAACTCCTGCCCACAGAAAACTTAATTCCCAGCCTTCTCAGCTTTGCCCTGGTGTCAGAAATAAAGATTTCCCATATTTGATAGAGAAAGCTCAGCTCAGTCTCTCATGGCCCAAACAGAAAAATCCAGCGACAAAGTGTTTCCCCCTGTTTTTTAGCGGTGGATTTTTCATTTCTCAAGCTGTGCTGCACTGTGTTACACCTCAAGAATATTTTATAGGTTCCTTACGGAAACACCTGGGTTTATCTAAACACATGACCACATACAAGAGGCAACTTGTGATTACACAACTAAGGGGCCATCATTTGGCTAAATGTTACTCTCCTGGTGCAAAAACAGGCAAAGGATGGGAACAGAAAGTCTGTTTTTGCATGAGCCCCCTTGCCAAGAGAGAAAAGACATTAAATTCAACACCACTGTTCTAACACAGCAGAGAAAAGCCTTTAATTGCCACAGAATGGACAGGATGGGACTGCTACGGGCAGAGCACATGGGAGGCAGGCTGGGGACACTTAACCCAGTCATCACACATCTAACTGCACAGGAAGGTTTATAGGGTAATAATGTGTGGTATCACCATGCTGGTAAGCCAAAATGCCTGAGTAAGCGAGCTGCTATGTAATGATTGTGTTATTGCTGTTGATGAATTGGAGTGAGAGCCAGGCCCAGGAACCTCACTGGTATCCTGCAGGAATGAAGATCACCCCAGATGGTAGAGTCGAGCAGATGGAAGCAAAAAAACAGTTGTGAATAATCTGCAAACAGATCCTCCTCAACAGGCTGCCTGCTCTTTGCAGTCAGGTCACTAACATCTTGCAGTTGTTTCTTCACAGAAGGACGAAACACCCAAAGAGGGTAAAATTCGGGGCAAAGATGCCACAGCCCAGCACAGATGCGTGCTGGGGAAGGATGTGCCCGGAGGGACCCCTGCAGCTGTTTGGGTGAAGCCCATGTGCTGTTGCCAGCAAAAGGCTGTTCCCACTCACTGGGTGAAGCACCCAGGTGGGGAACAGGGACAAAGCATTGTTATCTGGATAGTCAGAAGGAAGTCACATACAGCAAATAATCATGGTCTTTGGTTTGCTGTGGGCCATGGCCAGAGACCAGAGTGCTGCCCTCCCACTGCTCCTCCTCTTGGGAACATGCAGCCCATGGTCCCTAGTTATTACCATCTTGCTGACATGGATCCAATTACTTGCTCATTATCAGTCCAGCAGCAGTCAGGACAAGGGACAGTACTAACAAAGCCAGGGGACAGCAGAGATCTTGCTCAGATTGCAATGGGAGACCATGAAGCTGCTACACAGTTCAATGTCTCCTGATATCAGGTGCCAAGCCTCAGACATAGCAGCGGGTCAAGAGCTACCTGGGGACCAGCTTGTGCCAGGGGCCTTCACACGTGTCCTCGTTTCTCCTTTGCTTTCTTAGGTGTGATGCTGCTCACTGTGGCTTAGGTAATTATCTCATATCCCCCTTTATGGGAAGCATTACTAAGAGCTGGTATATTTAGTAGTTGCTTTCATGCCCTGAGGCACCACATGCTTCCCTGGTTCTCCATGTAACTGCAGATGAGCAGCAGCCTAGAGGTCCTCAGAGACGACAGTCAATATACACTGTACTGTGCCAAAACATGATGCCTCGGGGGTAGGATGTACAAAGAGATGGTTCACAAAGAAGGTCATAATTCCTTGGAAGAAAGGCCCATGTTTAGGCAGAGCTGCTCCAGTGCCCTATGGATGTGCAGCGCCTGGGGCTCCTTCTTGTACCCCCCTTACTTCTTGTCAACCTGCTCCATGGCCACAGCAGCCAGATCCCTCCATCGCATCTCACGAGCCTGCACTGCCACCCAAAACTGCAACAGCACTTCCAGTGTGTGCTGCAGTGTCCTCATCCCAGTGGCACAACAGCCTTCCCAAGATCATCTGGGGAAGCCCTCACATCCATAAATGGCTTTTCTCCAGCTGTGCTGGAGGAACGGTCTCTGATGTCACTCTGCGAATGGCTGTTTCTAGGTTAAAAAAAACCAAACCAAAACAACCACAGCTTATTTCCAAAGGGGAAAAAGAAAGGGTGGGGCTATAAATTTTTCTGCCAGGGAAGTGCCCTTTTCCCTTGGAAGCTGCAGATTTTCATCTTTAAAACAAAGTCCAGGGACTGAATCCCAAACTTTTAAATTCAGAAACAGAGCTGAAGTGTTGCACAGGAGTCTTCCTGGGGTGCCTCCAGCCCTCCCTCTCCTTTGGGCTTTTTTGGATACTCACCTCGGAGCAGGTTTACACCCTCAGCACTCACAGAGGCCACTGTGTCAGACATCAGCTGACTTGACACAGTTTGGAGGAGACATCCAGTGGCTCCCAGAACCTACAGATTAGTCAGAAAGTCTTGCCAACAGAGGAGAGCAAGAGCATGGATTGGTGAAATTACAATTCCCGTAAGGCATAGCAGCAGTATTTTGCAATAAAAACTCAATTTTCCACTCAGATATTTAAATTTTGCAAGGAAAGTTCTTAAGCTTCAGTTTCTTATTTGAGTTTGGGCATTTTCTTCAGTCCTCCCTCACCTGTGATTTCCTGCTTTCTCTATCAGTTCTTCTGCATGGACTGTGCAGGTTTGACAGCCTGCTGGATGTCAGCGTGAACATCCTGGAGCTGGTGAACAGTCAGCAGAGTCTGTCAGGCCATGTTTGTCTGCCTGGTATCTTGAAGACTGCCCGAAGCGTATGCACAGAAGGCCTGTTACGCGCAGTTCCTCAAATACCCATTTTCAAACAAAATAACCTCTTCTTCTTCCAGCCCTCCATGGGTGGCATCAAAAAGGGACACAAGGTAGTCATCCTTCCAGGATATCACTTCAGCCCACCTTGTGCCAAGGGGACAATTGCAGCTGCCCCATGAGCAAACCCTCCTTTGTCTGTCTCCTGGCAGTCTTCTCAGGGACAATGCCACAGGTCTGCTTCACTGTGTAGGCCTCCAAGCCCAAAAGTTCATGAGCAGGATAGGGTAACTAACACCGCTCAGGTTTTAGAGGCTGGTGCCTCTGCAAAGCTCTGCACCAACACAGCACCTAATTGTTCCCCAAATCCTGCCTTGCCTCTGACATTGACACTTCCACAGTATCACATGCTATAAACCATTCCAGGTTCTCCTCTGTGGAAGAGAAGGAGCTCCCTGACATCTGTTCTAGAGAGCTGCGGGAAGCCAATTATCCTTGAAGGCAAACTGTCCGCAGATAATTGGAAATATAGACTTTTAACTGATAGAGTGTTGACTAAACTCCAGCTATTGCTTTGCATGTGTCACATTGAATCTCTGAAGCTTCTTATAATGTTTAGCAGGTGCATTATCATGTCACATCCAGACAGGTGCCACGGTGCTGCACCTAATTGGAAACCTGGTTTGCAGCATCCCTCCCACAACTACTTCTGCACAAGTGTAACTGGAGGCATTTAACTCCCTTCCCACCCCTGGCTAAAAAGACACAGCCATGGGGGCTGCAGTTTGTGGAGACAGCTGCAGCGGAGCACTTTATGTTTTCACACTTGACTGCAGAACAGGAGGCAGCTCTTTAAGAGCAATGTAAGTTTGCAAATGAGATCGAAAATGAAGGAAACCAGCCCATGCCACAAACCCTCTGTTTGTTCTGCCGCTTAGCCTGGCCTGGGGAGATCAAGGGGGAGGCTGTACTAACCTCTTTCCTTGATGCCTTTGCTCTGCTGGTGTGCTAGAGATCTCTAGGGATAACAGGCTCCTGTGGGAAGGCAAGCAACAGCTTTGCTGTTTGCTTGTGCAGGGGGATGCAATTCCTTGGGGAAGGGTCACAGCATATATGAGGGAAATTGTGCCACTTCCAGTCACTGAACCATCTACCGGGGTAATGGAGAATTCAGGATCCAACAGCTTGCCACAGCAAAAAGGAAGAATGCTGCTCCCTAACCCTGCTCCCACAGGCACACCTACTCACCCAGCCCAGGCTGCACAGGAAGACAGAGGTTTAGCCCCCAGCATCTTCTGCAGATTCAGCTCCGATTCTTGCAAAGAGATAGAACTGGCACACTTTTCAGGATGCAGGAACTGAGAGTACTAAATCCCACCCACCAAAACCAGCTGGTCACTAAATGTCCAGCCAACAGCCACACACTTAGACATTTTGCTTCACCATAATGCAATGGACAATTGGACAGGAACCTGCAGCTGAAGTGAAGACCTGTTCTTCATGGTATAATCCTCCAGTCCTGTGGCTATGTTCAAAATGCCACAGGTCTCCCAAGCTAGGATACTGGCATCATGTGGTTTTACCCAACAGACAACAACCTCTGCAAAAATGTCAGCAACAGCTCTTCAACATCCAGTGATGGAAGCATGGTATTGCTGCAGTACAGCCCACTGAGACAAACCAGCCACAGGGACATTCCCCAGGACAGGGATTCTCATTAGCCCTTAAATGTTCTCCAATTGTTGGGCAGCTTGCTTCAATCAGGTGATTAGTTCTCATTAAAAAAATGGAGATTATTTTCCAGGACATAACCTTGCATCCTAGTTCCTTCCTGGAGGAAATCCTACAACTTGTACCCCATGAGAGACAACCAGCAGAAGCTATTCATCTGCATGTAGACCTGTACAGGTCTGAGTGGGAGGCTGCTTTTCCCTGCAGAGCTGGCAGGAAGGGCTGCAGTGAGGTCACCATATTGACAGTCAGAGCTTTGCTGTTCTCCTGGCAGCGTAGCCTATTTGTGTTGTTAATTAATGGCTTTGATGGAGGAAGATAAATGCTCCAGCTTTATTGTAAAACAGAAGTAAATTTTTAATAAGGTCCAATTAGTGGCAGTTTCCAGCGGTAGGCAGCTCTGCACCTTCCCAGCAGCCTCCTGAGGAGGAAGTAGGAGCAGCTGAATGAGCACCTTCATTAAGGCCCCTAGACTAGCAAGTCCCTGCAGGGCCTCTCTGGTGAGGCAACAGTCTCTGCAGCATCCTGTAGATGTGCATGAGTGTTCACGTGTGTAACACCTTCCCCACGGGGCAGTTGGGAGGCTGAGGACAGGAGACAGCATGTCTCAGTAGCAAACATACAGGGATGTACCTCTGCTATCCTGGTCAAGCAGTGTCTGCCCAGACTCCCCTCTACCAGCATCCCAAGAAAAGACCTCGGTATAGTCAACTTCACAGCATCTGGGCTGTACTATAAACTTCCAGCACACACAAAAAGATGACAGTATGCTGTTTAGGTAGAAATCCTCTGTGGATGAACCAGCCGGGTGTGGGCATTTTACTGTATCTGCAGACAGCCTGGCACAATAGCACTGACAGGTGTGCCAAAAATCACCAGCTTTGAGAGTGAATGGTGGTAATTTTACTCTGGATAAAGTCATGTTTCAAGTCAACTGCTGAGCCAGCACCCAAGAGAAGGATAATGAGGATGTCTGCACCATTTTCAAGGAGCCATCTCAGAAAGCCACAGGTAGACAAAGCTTTTCCAAAGTATTGGCAATGCTCTGCTAGTGCTGGGAAGGTTGCTTTGGCAAGGCAAGGAGGTGAAACTGCAGATCCAGTGACCTCCACAACCTGCACTTTCTTCAGCTGTATCAGCATGCAACAGCAAAAGCAGACCACGATCAGAGCCTTGCACAGGACTTCACCCTCCCCAGCATGGGAGTGCCAGGGCAGAGCTGCATGAATCTCCAACACAGGCCAATGCCATCTGCTTCAAAGGAGGGCCACAAAGAAGCCCCACATTAGGAGTCACATTTAAAACTTTTATTCGAGACTTTCAGCTAAAATCCTGACTGCACTGATTGACATGAGCTGCATCACAGAACTACTCAGTCAGGGAGGGATATCAGGAGTCCTCTAGTCCATCTCCAGACCCAGATCCTGTATCCATTACACAGAAGACTTCTTTTCCAGAATCATAGAATAGTTTGGGTTGGAAGGGACCTTAAAGATCATCTACTTCCAACCCCCTGCCATGGGCAGGGACACCTTCCACTGGACCAGGTTGCTCAAAGCCCCATTCAAGCTGGCCTAGAACACTTCCAGGGAGGGGGCGTCCACAACTTCTCTGGACAACCTGTTCCAGTGTCTCACCACCCTCGTAATGAAGAATTTCTTCCTTACATCTAGCCTAAATCTACCCTTTTTCAGTTCAAAGTCATTAGCCCTTGTCCTATCACTACATGCCCTTGTAAAAAGTCCCTCTACGGCTTTCTTGTAGGCCCCCTTTAAGTACTACAAGGCTGCTCTAAGGTCTCCCCAGAGTCATCTCTTCTCAAGGCTGAACAACCCCAACTCTCTCAGCCTATCTTCACAGGAGAGGTGCTCCAGCCCTCTGATCATCTTTGTGGCCCTCCTCTGGACTCAATCCAACAGGTCCATGTCCTTCTTATGTTGGGGACCCCAGAGCTGAACACTGTACTGCAGGTGGGGTCTCACCAGAGTGGAGTAGAAGGGCAGAATCACCTCTCAACCTGCTGGTCATGCTTCTTTTGATGCAGCCCAGGATACAGTTGGCTTTCTGGGCTGCAAGCAGAAATTGCCAGGTCATGTTGAGCTTCTCATCAACCAACACCCCCAAGTCCTTCTCCACAGGGCTGCTCTCAATGCACTCATCACCCAGCCTGTATTTGTGCTTGGGATTGCCCCAACCCATGTGCAGATCTTTGCACTTGGCCTTATTGAACTTCATATCCAGTCAGAACCTCCCTTATTTCAGACTTTAACCCCTGTCTCTTATTTTTGCACCACACGCCTCAGTGAAGAGCCTGTTTCTGTCTTCTCAGTGCCTACTTATAAGTACTGGAAGGTTGGTATTTATGTTGACTCTTCCCTTCCCCAGGCTGAACAAGTGAGTTCCCTCAGCCTCTCCTTGGGTGTCACACAAGCACCAGCCCCATGACCAACATCTATCTTGTCCTGGAAGATACCACCTCAGATGCATCCTCTTTTGTCCCATGGATTCAGAGGGTTGAGATTTCCAAAAAGATCCTTGACTGAGTCCTCCTCCACTACTGGTACTTGTTCTCCTCCTTGAACCTTTTCTCTAAGCCCAAAGGTCTAGGAGACATTGTCAGTGAAGAAGACAAAAAAAGACATTTTGTTCCTCCACCTTCTCTGTACCCATTGTCATTGAATCACATCCTTCTCATTCAGCAGCATACCCACAGTTTCCTTATGAACTATTTTGCTGTTAACACATTGGTAGAAGCTCTTCTTATTGTCCTTGATATCATCTTCCAATTGAGATTTGGCTTTCCTAACACCACGTCTGTATGGCAGGGCAAATTTTGTTTGCCATTCATGCTGCATCACCTTCCCCACTTGCACATCCTTTTAGCACTGGAGTTCAGCCATGAGTTCCCTGTTCAGTCAAGCTTCCTCTTACCCTTAGTAATGCCTAATTCATTGGCTTTGACTGCCAAAGCCCCACCTGAGCTGCAGCTGATCAGCTTTTATCTGCCCGGTCCTCCACTGGCCCTAGCAACCACCTGAGCTCAACCCAAGTACTGCTGGTCACTTGGCAACTCCTGTTCAGCACAAGTATCTGCTGCTCATATTTGCTGTGGGCTCAGTGAAACTTTCCAAGATGCCCTATTATTTAAAAAAAAAAAAAAAAATCAATTCATAGCATTTACTTTGCAAGGCTGGAAGCTATTGTCCTAGGTTAGGGAATGCACCCCTTCTCCCCTCCTATCCCACCAGCATCCTTAGCCAGCCTTGTCCTTTAGACATCACTGCTATTATTAACATCTCTCCACACCATGCCATACTGCCACCCCCACTCTCAAAATGCCACAAAACTCAGTGAAATATCAAAGGCCAGCTGACATTTCAGGACTGCCCACTGGTGCCTTCCATGCACTGCTTCTTCCATCTGCCAGCAGAACAAGTCCTCCCCCTACAGTGCTCTGCATAGGCACTCCTCCCTCCAGCCTTCCCTCTTGCAGTGCCTGGACTTCCCCGGTCAGGGGGCATGGCCTGCTGTTTTAGAGAGCAGAGGTACCTGGACTGAGTGGCTTTCAACCTTTTTGGCTTTCAAACTTTTATAACTGTGCCTTCCAACTTAGTTATTGTTGTAGTTTCAGCCCAGCTGGTAACAAAGCACCATGCAGCTGCTTGCTCACGGCCCCCCCTGCCCCGGTGGCACAGGGGAACAGGGGATGGGGTTGGGGTCAGCTCGCCACACCTTGTCTCTGCCGCTCCTTCCTCCTCAGGGGGAGGACTCCTCACTCGTCCCCTGCTCCACCATGGGGTCCCTCCCATGGGAGACAGTCCTTCATGAACTGTTCCAACAGGAGTCCTTTCCTCGGGCTGCAATTCCTCACAAACTTCCCTGGAGTGGGTCCCTTCCACGGGCTTCAGTTCTTCCCAAACTTCCCTGGCATGGGTCCTTTCCACGGGCTGCTCTCCAGTCTCACACTGCTCCAGCGCGGGCTTTCCCATGGAGTCACAGCCATCTTCAGGAGCCTCCGCTCCATCCCATGGGCTGCAGGGGGACAGCCTGCCGTCTCACCATGGGCTGCAGAGCCATCAGGCTCCTCAGGCGCCCCTCCTCCCCACCCTGCTTCTTCACTGACCTTGGTATCTGCAGAGGGGTTCCTCTCACGTTCCAATCCCACTGCTCACTGCAGGTTCCCCTTCTTAATTCTGTTCTCCCAGAGGCGCTCCCACCGTCACTGATGGGCTTGGCCTGGGCCAGCGGTGGGTCCGACTTGGAGCCAGGGGAGCTTCCAGCAGCTTCTCACAGGAGCCACCCCTGCAGCCCCCTCCCCCAATACCAAAAAACCCCCCGCATCACACAAACCCATAACAGTTATGCAGCCAGTTTCACATTTGCTGTGCTTAGGCACCACTCACGGGTCCTAGGGGTCTGTAGATACAGATGGGAACTAGTGCACCATAGGATATCATCTGCCAAAGAGGAGCTTGGGTTCATCCTACCCTGCGAAAGAGGAACCAGAAGTCCAAAGGAAGCACAACAACCAGCAGTAACTGTTCTCTCCTCAAATTTCATTTGTGAATTATCCCTGAATCCCTGAAAATGTTTAATGTCTTATCCTTATTACACAACAAAAACACAATATGGGTTTGCAAATTATATTCTGTGTAAATATAACGTTTCTAGCAGCACACTTCAAGCCAGGCTCAGTTATAAACACAAACACACACATACCTCTCTAGGAGGGCTTTAAGAGCTTCAAGGTAGTACTGCTTCCGTTAACAGAATCACTCCACTAAACATTGCATCTCCAGCTGCAGTTATCCTTATGCATTAGAGGAGATTAGGAAAAACACCCTCCCCCTATATGAGGAAAACATGGTTTCTGGGGGAAAATTCTTCCTGACTGCTGCAGGTGGCCAGCTGAAGCCCAGAAACCTGTGATTATTAAAGAGACATTTTCTCAAAGTAGAGCTGCTCCTTCTGAGAAAAGCCTTGTGTATCATATGAGCTTTTACCTGGGAGCCAGATACCTTTAATTCTCTTCCTCTATGGAAGTCCAAGCCCTAAGACAGCACTTTCTACTTCTCTGCCTTCCTTCACCAGCTGTTGCAGTGCCTGCTTTGACACAGTCAGGGGTATATGAGAAACCAGAAGGGCACAACAAAGTCCTGATGCCTGTGTTTAATACCTAAACTGAGCAATATAGGCTCAGCTGTCTTTACACATCTGCTCTGGGAAGGGCTTTGCAGCTTTGGAGTACTGGAGAATCTCCATACAAAGAAGTTTGAACGCCTTACAAGGTGTTTGAAGGATACAACTCAATTCTTAATACTTTTTTTCTTTGTAATACTGGAACCATCCATATTATAACCGCAAAAATTATTTGTAGTCTTACTAACTATACACATGTTGAAGCCCTTTCATACTTGCTAAGTCCTTGGCTTCAGCAATTTTCTGTGGCAGAGTTTGTCCACTGAATGGAAACTTTTCTCAACAATTTTTAATTTGAAACTTTATAATTATTTGCATATCCTGTTGTTTTGTTTCATAAAATGATGAAAACAATCTCCTTTCCTCTCACCCTACTAATCAGAAACTGTAAATAAATCAGAAATCTTTAACTGCAACATAATTTCTTCCCCCGTAGAACAGGGCTGATTAATGCCACTCTCTGGGAGGTTTGAATTGTGTGAGACATCCCATCATTACGTTAATTTCAGCCAAAGTAGCAACAAACACAGGCACTGAGATTCCTGTCAAGGGAACTAATTTTTGTTTGACTTCATTGCATGTGGAGCCATGACCAGACCTAGTTAATGATGGCATCGTCTTGGCCTTCAGAGGGAAATACAGAGGTGAGGATACTCAGCAAGTCAGGATCACAAGCAGGCTTAGAAAACTGACCTCACTTTCCATTTTGGTGCCTGGATCTCAGGGATCTATACCTGCCTCTTCCATTGGGAGGGAGGGTTGTTACTATACAAACTGCCACAGACAAAAAGCTGTGTTTTCCCTCAGAATATACCAGAACTTTAGTGGTCTCCTTTAGCTTCAGTGAACTTTGTTTAAAAACAATTTTAAGTGCACAAAGCACAGGGGAAAGACTGGGTGTCCAGCCAGCAGCTCCCTCGTTCCCTTCAGCAGGGTATCTGCAGCATTAATGGATGTTGTATACCAGTACAGAGCCCTAAAACCCACTTGTAGTCAAGAAATTAATTGTTTGGCTGTTGGCTGTCTATATGTTGTTATAGGAATGTTTTTACACTTGAAGCTCCCTGAAGGCCTCTGTAAGTATTCTGCTCATAAATACAATTATAGCAGGGCTCTTGCTAGAAACAGCCATCTATTATGGGATATTGCAGTCTCATCACCATACCAAAGTCACTGCAAAATCCAATAGATCAAAAGAGAGAGTTATCACCTGAGCGCTCACCCTGATAGGAAGTTCAGCACTTGAATACTGAAGATGGAGACATTTCTTAAAGGCTTCCCCACATGATTTTGCAGGTGGAACCTCCTTTTCTGGGCCTCTGTACAAATGTAGGAAAGCTGAGCACCTTATTTCTTGCAGCCTTACTGGATGTACCCTCATCATGAAAAGAAAATTGCCTCCTGGAAGAATCGTGGGCTGATTAGGTGGAGCTCTTACTGTTAATAAAGCAGGTGAACATTGGCAAACAGAGGGTCAGCTCATCCCTTCTGGAGGCTTCCTTAATATCCCAGTGTATTAAAGAGATCAATCCTATAATAACCTTCCACCCAACATGACAAAATGCATTCAGATGCTTATTCTCATGATTACCACCCTCTCCTGCTTTCAGGCTGCTCTGAAACCAAAAGGTATATGCTGGGTTTTGCAGACCAAAGTTCTACCTGGAAACCAGTAGCTATACATGAAGGGAGGTCCTCAGGCAGCACAATGAAAGCATCACCAGCTGCCATTCAGGTGCAAAACAAGGCACAGAAGCTACTTTGGGTAAGTCCCTACCCTGCTGGGATCTGGCCAGAGACCTGACTGCCTATATCAAAGATATACATGTCTTCCTGTGAAGATCTTTGTCCTAGCTCTGCCCTGGAGAGGAGGGGCTGGAAAGCCATGAACAGCTCTTAAGTTTGACCAAGAGCCTGAGGGTTAAAGACGTCATTGAAGTGACAGGTCCAAGCATCCAGCCTAGATGAGTACCTCTAATACAGATGTCAGTGTCCCTGCTCCTCAGTTCACCTCTGTTCCCTGGAGATGGTTTGTTTTCAGCAAAATTTAACTGTTCGAGAGTAGCCAAACCTTGATTAAGACACAGTCCCCTCTGTGAGCAGGATGCAGGGCTTTGCAAGTTGGTTCCTGCTGAGCCAGGGCTCAGGCACATGTGGTTTAATGCATGTGCTGGCATCTCCCAGGCCTGCAACAGAGACACCACCAATGGCATAGAGGACAAGCCCCACTCTCTGAGGTATCTGTTCAGCCCCAAGTCCACTTCTCCTTTGAGATGCTTTGCCTCTAGGATAGGCTGTAGTTAAAGAGATTAAAGCAAACACAGGCTTCTTTGCTGTTTGCCACAGCTCATTAGATAACTATTAGAAAACAGCTCATTAGAATTTAGAACATGCTGCATTGCTGGTTTTCTAAAGGTTTGCTCATACAGAACAAAACAAGAAGTTAGAAGATGATGAGAAGCATGGAAGCCATGCGGCTCCCAGATAACAGTGGTTTCTTGTCATTGTTCACCCTTCCCAAACTAAGAACTTTTCGAGCCCTGTCCTAAAGAACATTGGGTTGAAAAACATCTCAGAAAGAAGAGTAGGGTTTGCACACTTCATGTTCTGCATGTCTGCTTGAGAGCCTTGGACTCTGCAGATGCTGTAGGGAGAATCTTTCCTATGATGGAAACAAGCTGCATGTACCAGTCCTGTTAGGGGATGTGGTTATTCAACCTGCCCATGCAATCATGCAAACTGCCAAGCTCTGGCAGTAATAATCCTCAAGCTGCTGCACACAGGGAGCCTGAGTAATGCACATGTTGTCGTTACTTTTGATCCCCACAGTCATCACAGCCAGGAGCAAGGCTGAGCCCTATCACTGCCCATACTTACTGAGAACTGTGTTTCTGCATGTTTTCCTCTGTCCTACCATCCTCCCCATTCTACGCTGTGCACAGGAGGCAGTTTGATCCTATTGCAAAGAAAAAAGGAATAAAACTTTCATACATGAGATTGCCCTTCTCCAGTAAAGGATAATATTGAGTTTGGACACAGTCCCAGAGAATAGCAAAACTCCCAGAAAGCAAGGTTTTGTCAGGCCGTTTGTTGGAGGGGTGGCATGTAGGAGTAACATAGGTGCCAGGTCTCTGAGGATTCTCCTGGCCTGGCCATGCTGAGACCACTGCATGGTGGGCCAGTAATGAACCTCATCCCACACACTCAGGAGACGTGCTCCCAGCTAGCCCCTGTTGTACATGATGGGTGTCATTCAGGTAAGGTCTGTCCTTCTGACACAGGGACTCAGAGGCGACTTGGTCACAAGTGCCCAAAGCACCGCTACCCACTGAGCTGGTATGAGCACACCATCACTGGATGTTGCTGTGCCAAGGGCTTACAGGGTGCCCATTAACTCTTTAATATTCTCCCAAAGGACAGCAGTCTCCCAAATAGGGAAAAACCCTGATGCTGCAGTGTCAAGAGGCAGTTGTTGTTCTGCTGGGAATATGAATCGTAGTAGATGCATCCCTTTCTCGACACATCTGGCAGATGTGTGTCTGGAGTCCCTGTGGACAGTCACCACAGCCAGTTCTGGCCACACTCCAAAACAAATCCAGACCACCTGAGGAAGAGCAAGTCACATTGCCACTTTAAGACTGCACAGGCAGGGCAGGATTTATTTCCTGGAAGAGGCAGCCTGCTGCCGGTAACCCCCTGATAACCACAGAGCACACTGGGTTCCCTCCTCAGCAACCACCATCAGCCCAAAGAGGGTTATGGCATGGCGGTGTTGTTCTGCTTCCCTCAAGGGATGACATAATGGCTGATGGCACCTGACGGCTCCCACTCTTCCCCAGACATAGGATGTTGTTCTCTCCCTTCATGGTTTCTTCTTGTGGTTTGCAACTTCCTCAGAACCACTTAATTGATTTATAACCCAATAATCTATCCCCTTCATTAGCTGCAGTGTACAGTCATTTATCATTCCCTGCACAATAACTGATTTCAAGCCCATTAGTACATGACCTGAAATAGTTATGGGCCTGAAGAATTAAACAATTCAGCCTGGCTGAACAGCAACATCTGCAAGGATGGCATAGCTTGTATCACCAGTACTAAACAGCAGGCATGACCAAAGTTCACAGGCAGCACTTTTGCAAGGTCTCTGTACCAAGCACCTGGAGCTCAACTGCAACCAGGAGTCAGTGCATGGGGAAGTGCTTTTCAAAGTTTTCTCCCCAAAGCAAGTGCTTCCAGTCCTTCAAAAAGGTAGACTGCTCAGGCTCCAAGCACATCAAGAGGGTCTAATTGCCCTGAGCAGCCTCATTGGGGCATCCATCCACTATTTTCATTGAGCAGCTAATATTTGAAACATAGCTCTTCCAGGTAGGCAGCAAAGATTAGCCATATCTGACAAATAAACTCCCATAGACTCTCCCAAACCCCACTGAAGTGTTCAGGGGTCATTATGGTTGCAGGGAATGTCACAGACTCTTGCAGGGCTGTGACCTGCCCCAGGGTCTTGCAGGATTTGGAAGTCAGCCTTGGGCCATGGGGAGCTGTGGGGCACAGGTTCAGGGCCAGGACCAGGGATCTCATCTGAGGGATCCAGGAATCCTGAGCTGTCAGGGAGCAGCTCAAATGGGGCTGCTTTTCAGGGGTAGGAAAGCCAAGAGCCAAGGGTGACAATGGGGAAGGATTGTCGCCAGCAAGAGCACACTCCCACAGTACCCAAGCAAGGAGAGCAGATGCAGTGATGGTAACCAGGGCCAACAGTCCAGATTGCCAGAGAAGTCCATGGTGATGGGACAGGTCCAAGGTCAAGTCAGCTAGGTACAAGGCCAGGCAAAGCATACCTACAACCCAGCTCAAGCAAAGGCCAAAGTCTGATGTTTGAGCTTAAATGCATCTCATGATCCAAGCGCCAAAGGAGGTGGGTCAGAGCAATTAAAGGCTGTGGCTGTGCCAGACTGGAAGGAGCAAGACAGGGCTCCTGGACATGCTGGTGCTCCCGGGATGCAGACTCACGCAAGCTTGCCCACTAGCAGCACACATGCAGTCTGCTCAGTCTGCTCACATGGTTGGCTGAGCTGTAGATATTAGTCCAACTCTATTCATTCATTATTCAGTCCTTCCTTGCAAGAGGAGACAGAGAGGCTTTCACGATGAATGCTGTGGTTTCTAAAAATAATTTACTACAGCTAAAAATGCAAGAGCTAACTCTTCCGTCCCTGATGGGGTGTAAATTGGAGTCACTTCAGTGAAATCTGCAGTGATACACAGAGAGAATAAGAGACTAGGGCCCAAATAATCTCTTCTGAACTCTGATTACCTACGTCTTCATTTAAAGGTGCACAGCTACATCCCAAAGCACAGCCTGAGCTGCCCAGCAGTCCTGCTGCTGCATCTCACGCTTTCCAGGCTAAAAGCAGACTTGCCTGCTGAGACGGCAACTTGCACCACTGGGACACGACTGCTAACGCTGGCACTCCGGCGGCTGGAGAGCAGGCTCTCACTTGGGTTTAACAGCATCTGGCTTTGCCAGCAGAAGACAGAACCACCTAACAGCAGCCACAGAGAGCTTCCAGTGCAACATAGGTGTCCAGTGTCCTCCAGCCATGCTGTCCTCTTCCCCCTTCTTGCCTACTGCCACCGTTTTCTCCCTCCTCCAGACTCTTGCAAGGGAGGGAGGGGTGGGGCTTGCATTGCACAACTGGTGTTATTGGAAGTGTAAGATAAAGCAGCAGGAACAGAGTGCTGCTACAGTGGCTGCTGAGTCCTAAAAAGCTGCTCTGACATTGCCATACTCTGGCTTCCACAGTGACAAGAGTTATTGCCTTAATGACCTGAGCACATTGGCAAGTCATTAATGCCAAGCATAGATGGCTGTAAAAGCACAAAAGAAGTAACTAATTCCTATCTCTTGGTGCCCGTGTGTCTGGAGCACAGCCCTGCCACCACCCGAGCAGGGAGATGCCCTGGAGAGGATAACCTCTTGCTTGCCTCTGAGGAAGATCCTATCACACGTTGTCCCTCTGGGCAGCAAGCCAGACACAAAGTGTTCCTGCTCCTTCTCCAGATGAGGAGCCACCATACCGCTCTCTCCTCCTTCAGGAAAGAAAATAAGAGATAAGAAAAAATAAGAGAGAGCTAAAGAACAGGGGAGAGGTATAAGCATACAACTGATGTGGAGTGGTGTGTTAGCTCTGCTAGTATAAAAGCCTCAGCTCAGAGTAGTCTAGATATCAAGGTCCAATTCAAACTGTCCTAATTATAATTCTGGACTGGTTTAGGGAGTCAGGATCCCTGAAGATGCTACCCAAAATAGTACACTCCCACATCCCAGGAAAAAGGCTTTCCTTCTCACACTTCTTTGGTCTGCAGAGAAGACAATCAGGCTGGTGTCTGCCAGAGGCAGCCTCTTTCTGCAGCTCAGCCCTTGCCCAAAGCAGCTCCATGGGGGTTTCTCAGCTGTGCAGGGAACGCTTCCCTGCCGGGGACCGCCAGAGCCTGTTGTGTGCTCTAGGTTCCCTGTTTGGATTCACTGCCTCCACAGGCACACAGCATCCCTCAACTCTGGGCAGGCAAAAAAATTAATCAAAGAAAATATCGATGGAGCAAGACTTATCTGAGACTTCAGTTACGAGGTTATTCCAAAAATCTGCCAAGGGAATGCATGCTGCTGAGCCCCATGTGTGCTCCCCTCGGTTCAGTCCAGATGCTCACCCCCTCTTGCTAGGAGTCATACTCCTGCCATTTCCCAATGCCATTTCTCCTGGGAGCTTCTTCAGGGAGAAATTTTCTTCTCTCCCCTCTCAAGCTGGTCCCCTCCACCTTAATGCCTCAGGGAGACCCCTTGCCTTCGGAACACCCCTCTCAGCTCTTTCTCCTTCTTCCTCCCTGCCTTCTACGCTCTCTCCATCCCCTTTTGCTGAAGCTGATGGAAAGAAGTCAAAAAGAGCATGGTGCTGAGACTCCACCAGTGCAACCCATCCAGACCAGGGCTGATGGCTTCTTCTTTTGTGGGGCTGGCTTATCCCTGAGCTGTGATGAACTGCTGAAGTATTCCAGGCTGATCCAGCCCAGTCAGAAGGTGGCAAGCTCTGCCAGCACAGTCAGGGATAGCACCGCAGCAGGGATAGAGATGATGAAAACCTGCAAGGTGTCGGTTTGGCCTGGACTGTGGCAGAGCTTTGCTTTGTGCTCTGTAGAGGGCCTAAACGCAGCTCTGCAAAACTACCTCACCCAGTGTGCCACACACACACACAGCTGGTCCCTCCTCTGCCAGAGCAGCTGGCGTTTGTGTTCCCGTATGTTCCTCTCCCTGGCTGTGGCCACCTTGTTTTCTCTTCCCAGTGTCTGATTTGGGAGTGCTGGGATGCAGCAGCATTTCTAATCTGGGGAACAAATGCATTTAACTGTTCAGGCAGGGCCTTCCACAGACGCCTCCTTGTAGTGTCCCATGTGATATGGAAATGCTCCCTGGGAAAGAAAAGAGATAGCTAGAGTCAGACAACAAGCAGAGGAACCTGGCGCGCACAGTGCAGGTGTGTCCCAGCCACAGCATTGCTTGGCTGATCCTGGGACCGGCTGCTGGAGAAGCATCTCCAGGAAGGCAGGTGTCCCCCAAAGTGCCAGCACAGTGAGGACTGTCCTCAGTCCTCTTTTTCTGTGGAGGGGGAAGCTGTCCATCCCATGCTTGGGCACCACTGAGGTCTCCTTCCCCAGGGTGAGTGAGTGGGCTGTGTCTGGGGGAGCATTTGCACAGGTTCCTGGTTCAGTCCCCTCGATCACCCGCTGTGTCCCTGCCATGGGACACACTCCTCCAGTGGAGTCCCAGGGCCAAGCCCACAGCAGTGATCACTGCTTGCCAGCTCCTCCCTGAGCACGCAGAACAACTAGCATGCCCTGGCAGGGCCTTGGGAAAGAGCTGAGGGAAAATGCAAGCTTTCGAAGATGGAGATTTCACACAACAGTGCGTGAAACAGCCTGCGAAGGACAAGGTCAGGAGCCACGGAAGACAGGGGCTTTTTTCAGCTGCAGCACAGTAAAGGTGAGCAGGGTGCAGCTCCCCTCAGACATCACAGCAGCCCCTTCCTCTACCTGATCAGTATTTTCTGCATCCCCAAGGCATTCACACTATTCCAGAGATGGTTGCTAACATAATACAGTGCTTCTGAACCTAGTACAGAGGAATAATTCTCATCACATCTGACAGTTAGCCATGCACAGACAGGGAAAAACATTAATGTTGTAACAGAGCCACACCAAGGGGAGTGAGACTGACGCAGGCAGGCTGTTATCCAACTACATACTCCCTGCATTGTTGACTGGGCATAGAGACCACAAGGGGCCTGAAGCTGCAACCTTCAAGGTTCTCCATGAGCTGTCTCTACAGGTATGTCCTGTGGATGCCCAACCTCCTGATGCAGTTCTTGTCCTTCAGACCCACTCTCTCTCTCTGCCAGGGGTTACACAGCTCATGACAAAGCCGTTGACACCAAAGTGACCCCATCAGAAGAAGGCTAAAGTCCTTCTCAGGTGATTATTGGAATGGGTCCAGCTGGGTAAATTCAATCTCTAATGCAAAGCAGTCCCATAGCCCCTCTGAGAACTGCAGGGGGAGATCATGGACCACCACGTCTGCAAAGACCTCTCAGCCCTGGAAGGGCTGCTGTGCACGTGTCTCCCTGCAGCCACACTCCAGTCCCGCAGATGGCAAACATTGGATTACATGAAGGTTGAATCCTCGACTTAGGATTGACTTCGTGCATCGATTTTTTAAACTTTAATCACAGGTTTCAGCATCGGTCATTGAGGCTTGGCAGCCATTTCCCAGACTGCTGGTAACTGGGGCATACCTTTGGATCGGAACTGGCAGCATACAGCAAATTGCTCCACTCTGCCCAAACTATGATTGATGTGTGTGTGGACCACAGCTCCACACCTACCTGCTACAGCTGCCAGCCAGCACACCCACCCTTTGGCTCCCCAGAGCCACTCCCTCCAGCCAAGATCCCAAAACTGATTCCAGGCATGGACAGGTAATTGCACACAAAGTGCTGGTGGCATGATACACTGGAAGGAAATCGCCTCTCTGCAGACTGTTAGCATGTAGCAAGTATCAAGTGTAATGCAAATATATCTCAAGTTCCTCTGTGCTTATGGTCATTACCAGCTGCTTTGGGACATTTGCAGATCCCCTCCACTGCCACCTGTGCCCACCCTTCCAACACCAGCATTTCTCCACCTCACTAGCATTCTCACTTGACAAGTTGTAAAATCACTTGGTGTAAAAAAACCAAACCAAACCAAAAAAAAAAACCCAGAAGAAAACTAGCTCCATCCCCAAGTTCTTTTAGAGCTTTAGTTAGTGATTATTAACAGGTCAGTGAAAATTAGCCCACCTGTAGTCACACTAAAGACAATGCAAATTAACACTTTATCCATTGCTAAAAGCAACTCCTACTGCTCATGACAGAGCAACATAATGTAATGCCCTGTGATCCCAAAGATTCCCATGCCTGGGGTTTGGGTCCTCCCTCACTCTTGCCTGGCTGTATAATCACTGACCAGCTGAGCTCAGCCAGGCAACTATGGCACTTTCCTGCAGAACAGTAACTGCGTGGGTGAGATCCTTGTGAAACCTCTCTGATGTCCACAGTCTTTGCCACACATCATCTCTGCTTTCCTGGAGATTACCTGAGGCTGCAATGCCATTTCGGAGAGAAAACATTGGTTCCTTCAGGTTCCTTGGGTCAGAGCCAACAAATTTGTTCCTGGGGAAAACACTGTGGTGTAAAGACAAGCTGTGCTTGAAGCTAGCAGGTAGGCTGCTGAGTCCATCAGTGCCAAACCCATCCAGGGCAGAAGACAGGGCTTGCTATAACCATAAATATGAAAATGTATTTCTTCATAAAGCAGAAGTGAGGTATGGCTCTCCCATTTAGGTAGATGGAAGATACTAAATCACTTTTGAAAAATGTTGCTATAAAACTAGAAATGGGTCTGAAAGCCAAGGAAGTAGCAGGCAAGCACTCTGTGTGGAGGAGACCTCTCTAGTAGATAGAGTAGTTTCATAGACTAGTTTCACAGCTGATCCAGGCCCTGACTGTCATGCCACATCCTGTAAACAGCCTGGTTTAGAAGGACCATAGCAGACGTGCTCACTGACATGCACCCCTTGGCCAGGGCACAAGTTAGGGCTTCACCTTTCCTATCTTCCTGAACTGATTTGAAGCTGCTGTTCAGGCAGACCATGTCTATTTTGAGGAAGATGTTTTTCTGCATGACTATGTTCTTCCTGGTTCTGCTCAGAAGTTTGGAAACAAAACCCCAGCTACAGGCTGGGGATGAAGGACGGCTGATCAGCCCACCAGGAACATGAGCTATCATGGTGTGTCCTCAGAGTTTCAAGTCAGGTGGCAAATCTGCACCAAGACAAACCTTGCAGCATGCATAGGTGTGCTGGACTCAACAGCCGGACATCAACCTCTTCACAGATAGTGCAGAGGGAGATAAAAATCCTGCCGATGCTGTCCACATTGCTCACTGCCTGCACTGCTGGGGCCAGCCAGCTCTCGTGCAGCTGAAACCTTGCTGGGGCAGACCGGACAGCAGCACCAGACAGGCTTTGATGGGAGCTGAGAGCTCAAGTATTATATCTTAGCACCTCGAAATTGGCAAGATGACACTCATCTCTGCCAAACACTTCTGTAGGCACCAGGTCTTTTAATTAGCAGTTTCTCCTAGTTAATTACTTTTGGGAAATGCTCCAGGCTCTGCATGAAAGCAGTATTTTCCTAGGAGAATGTGAGTCACCTCTCCTACTTCCTAGCAATCATAGTAACAGTAAAGCTTAGGGCTTGTGAGAGCACATTGCCTCTGCAGGACCCAAAGCACTCAACAAAGGGCAGGGGCTGAATGCCACCTTCATCCTGTGGAAGAGGAAACTGAGGCCCATGGATCTGCTGTGTCTGCCTTGCCCAGCAAGGGCCAGCACTGTACCACGGCTGTAGTCACTGGAACAGGCTCATGCCACACATGCAGGGCATCCTTGTCCTTGTTACATTGCCAAAGATGTGACACTGCTGCTGAGATGGTGTGTGAGGCAGAAGATTGCCCTGGTACCCTGCAGCACTCATGGAGACACAGTTAGGCTCTGATGAAAGATCCAAATCAGCACAAATGGCAAAGACAAGAGATGGCAAGAGTAACAAATTAAGCAGACAAAGCCCTAACACTCAGTAGATAATTGCAACATCAAAGATCAGAAATCTGAAGTTATGTGCTTATGGACCTTTGAGGGAACCACTCAGACATCACCTTACCCACGTTCAACCAGAACTTTGCAACTGATAAGAAAGGGGAAACAAGGTTACCATGGATCTCACTGGAAAGAGAACATTAATATCAAATAGCTGAAAGCACTTGTAGGACTGTGAAAAACTTATAGGATGTTTAGGGGAAAGGCCAAACTTGGAGAAAGGGAGGGAACAAAGTAGTCCTGGGAGGAACAAGTGTGGAAAAATAGAGTGGAGGGGGACAAAAGGGGATGGTTGCTTGCAAACAAGCTACTGATCAGTACGTTTTCCTGGCCAAGCCCTGCACCTGCATAAATGTGATCTCTACTCTGTGCATGTGCATCAGATGCAAAACTTCAGGCTAGACTAGCAAACTTCAGGCTGGACTAGCTGGCAAGTAGGATGAGAGGTCTGAGCACCAACAACTGGAGAGAGAGGCTGCAGGTCTAAGGGACCAGTTGACTGTCTGTGTACAGAGAGTGTGTGAGATACCTGCTCAGCCTTGCTGCTGGCTGGGCTAGGGACACAGGACCAGAGCAGCCTAGGTCTAGCATGTGGGGTCAGGAGGAATTTCCTGGGTCCCAAGGTCCTCCAGATTCAGGTTCCCTTAGCAATGTCTGTAGCAGTTTGCATCAAGGATCTTCCTGGTCACAGCCTTCACTTCTCTTGTTCTACCCTGACCTCTGGGCAGTGATGTGATCATGCCCTCCCTTTCCTAGCCGCTGCCCTCATGCTGGGCTGCTTTAATTACAGGGTGAAAGCAGCTGGAGTATGTGAGACTGGTGAGGTCTTGCAGTGTACATGCCTCTATATTCAGCCTCATGGAGGTGAACGGTTTCATCTCTTCCTTGGCTTGGGCTGCATCCCTTTCTCTTTCCCCAATACATGGTGTGTGTGCAGAGGCTTCCTTCTAGTTTGTATATGGCTGCACATCTCAGCAGGAACATATCATGGTGTATTGGGTTTCTGTGGCAAGGTTTTGGTAGCGGGGGGGGGGTTTGCAGGGGTGACTTCTGATGAAAAGTTGCTAGAAGCTTCCCCT
>VYZV01021630.1:56476-121184 GCA_013401275.1 Pandion haliaetus | reverse complement strand
CCCCCCCGGGCCTTAAAATGAAGGTGATAACACTGTGGGCAAAACACAGGCGCGCTGAAATATCAGAAGCCGAAAGAAAAGCGGCTCAAACCTTTATCCTTTCATTTTCGCGTCATTGTCATTATAAAACAAGTTTGAGTAAGTTTATGTCTGTTCTACAACAAGCCCAGATCCCTCCGGACCACGGGCCGGGCCGTGTATTGGACCTGGTGGGTGTGCGTGTGTCTGTATGCCCTCACACACATCAGAATGTTACCAACCCTGAGGTGAGACTGTATAAATTATGGGGGAGGGAAAAGAGTTTCTTGCTTTGGTAGGTGAACCCTACCTCTAGATCAGCCGTCAAATGCAGTCGTCTTTCAAAAGGGTTGCGCGGTTGGTTTTTTTGCTTGTTTTTTTGTTTTTTTTTTTAAAGTCTGAACAAAAGAGTGTGAGGAATTAATTTTGCCATTTGATTCAAGAGCACAGATCGAAGATCAGGTTCGGCTGCTTTAGAGGAGGCTACGGGGCTGAAGGGGAAAGCCGTGCAGCTCGTATGGCTGTACAAAGCAGAAATATAAAAGGCAGACAGAAAGAAAGAGAGGAGGGGAAAAAATCATAGAGAAACGGCTTGAAACTGAGAGACTCTAAATCATTCAGCCATGGCAAATTCAAACACACAAAGGAGGGGATGCTAAATTAACAGTGCTTTTTACATAGAGCCCAAATAAAACTGTAATCAGCGACGCGTTACTTTTCATTAAGCGAGTTTGACAGCAGCATATTCAGCCTCGACAAGGGAACAGGAGCGAAGAAATATACGGCTCTCCCAGCCCGAGTCATAAGATAATTCCTTAAGCTCCATTAACAACTCTTAGCCGCAGGAAATGGGCTCCCTGAAAACATCTCCAAATCTAAAAGCTTTATCGACCTCTCAAACCTCTGCTGATGGTTCTATTTTTTTAAAAAAAACTTAAGAGGCGAGACGTCCAGCAAGGTAATAGACTTTGACACAACACCTTCTTAACTAGAGAGAGAGAAGCAGGGAAAACGAGACCTTAAATGATATTTAAAAGGCAGCCAATTAAGATTTAAAATGATTGTCTCCTGAGATTATGCATGCGATTTATGTCATCTACTTTTTTTCCCAGGCATGCATACAAAATTGCAATAGGGCATATTGCCTCTTCCTTTAATAATAATAATAATAATAATAATAATAATAATAATAATAATAATAATAATAATAATAATAATAACAACAACAACAACAATAATAAACCAGTAGCAATTAGCAATCTGTAACTATCTGACATAATTGTAAATGCTAATTTAGGAAACGGCTGGCATAGGTAATCTGATTATAGAGCACCTTGCAACAGCCAGCTTATTTATAGGTGCCTAATTAAGAGACAGGTGAAACAATACACACATTTTCTATTAATGTTTAGGTGCACATTTCTTTTTATCTTGAGTGCATATTTGACTACTGAAATCGCGTAATCGGCTCATAGTCACAGAACTCGGTGTAGCAGCTCCTTCCCATCAGCTACATGAAGAGAGGTGTCCAAGAAGACTTTGTCTTGGCAAGACTTTGAATATTACACATTTTAAAGATATAATGGTTGAGAAGGAGACTCTGACTTACTACAGTCTTTTTGATACACCTTTTCCCTTTAAATCTGACCTTCAAATAATATGAAGGCTTGAGAGTGCGGAAGTGTATCCAGTCAAGTGCCAAGAAGAGAGTTAATGCTCACATTGTACTATTTCATGCAGAATTCCTGGAAAATGCAAGAAAAGATTATCACTCGCTGATTTTGGGACGGATCAGAAACTGTTTCAAGGAGTGTGATTTGTAAATGAATGAGGAGGAAAAGGATCATTCAAACACCAGTGGGTTTTGGCCAAAGTGTTTAGGTCCCCCCTTAGATGAAGTTAGTACTGACAACAAAGTGATGAGCTTGGGTCCGAGTCCCGTGTCTCTTGAGGTTTGTGCATGTAACTTTGTACCTAAAAAAGTGAAGAATGGAAGGATGTTAATGGTCAAATTATACATTTTTATTTTCCTGAGAAAAAAAAAAGCAATAATTGTGCTTCCCCTTAAAGAGGAAGCTATTTTTAATGGAATAGCTAATGGCCAAAACACAGATCCTGGAAGTGGGACATCTGGCAGGTTTTAACTCACGTGTACTCTCAAAGAGGCTGTGAGGTGCTTAGGACTTGTGGGAAGGGTTCTCTTCACACTCCTTCTGAAATGGCATCACTGCAGAAAATAATTCCAGATTTGTAGGCCCCCCAAAAAGCAGTTTTAATATACATACCAACTACATAGGTCTGGGGGCAGTTTAATACACAAGCCATCAGTCTCCCGTACCATATGACTATATAGCAAAATCGTAATTTGACTGAGAACTTGAAGATACATTTAACATAACCTGAAGAACCAAGGGAACAGGAAACACTTGGGAGGAATTCAAAAGCAAAAGGTGTTATTCGCTTCCCAGTGTCCCCCCACCCCATTGAGAAATGGGACTGGGTTCAGGGAGGAAAGAAAGAAGCCTCCGCTCGAGCTAGAGAGAGTGCATATATGCAAGCCCCGCTGGTATTCTGCTTTCCAAAGTGGGGAATGAGGTCCGGGCATGAGAACTGCAACTGACCTACTTAGGACGCTCAAGAGCTCTTTCTTGCCCATCCCAGTTTAAGGAGAGCATGAAAATGAAGGAAATATCTTGAAGGAAAGTATTCTCTTAATGTTCTTTTTTTCCTGACACAAATACATGAAAAAATTCTTTTTCTCATTGATTTGGCTAGACAAAAATGAGGGCATAAAAATCTTTTTCTTCTCAGTTTTACATCTATTTCCTTTCTCCAAATCAGCATGTCATTATTTAAATTTTGAAATGGATGGATTTCAGTTGCAGTTGGTGGGTATTTTGATAGTGGTTTCCATGGGATCATAATCAGGCCATTTTTCAAAGAATACCTCAGAAATCCTTTCTGAAATACTGCCAAGGATGACGGTGGTGATGAAATGGAACCAAGGAAACACCTCCCTCCAACATTATATCTTTGATTTATATGACTCCTAAGGAATGTCAAAAATAAAAAAAATTTTAAAAAAAATTATACTTGATATTAAATACTTTCCTCCGTGTATTCTATCGTGAAACAGGATTAAAACACTTGCTAGAAAATACAATAAAGCTGAATAACCAACACTTTAGCCATCTCCTTATGATGGGAGATGTGTTACGTCAAAGGCTGATGAATTCTAAATCTTTGTCCTCTGTCATGGTATGTATTGATACTGGGCTTGTAATAATCTGACAAGTTATTCAGAGTAAGTTCTGTTGTCCTCAGTCTGAAGGTGCTCAGCTACCTAACTGGTTCACTATATTAGTATTTTTGCCTGGGAGAAAATTATTGGAAAGGTAGGATAGTGCCCAGGCAATGAACTGAAGGGGAACACTTCCAGGATAGGAGAAGCGGCCATGAAATGAGTAAAGGGTGGAGTGCTTGGGAATTCTTTGTGAGAGGCGTTCTTCTTCCTTCCTTCCTGCAAGTGGGAAACATGACTAGCTAGGCCCATGCAGAAGGTATAGAAACCATGGCATAATGTTTTTCCTTCTGGCCTGGTTAGGTTACAGCACACAGAGTGCTGTATGTGAAAGTGATGTCATCTAAGTGAGCCCTGATGACATCAGTTGGTGGTAGCCATATGAATAGAATGCTTTGATTTTGAGGCTTCATGCCATTAGGTTGCCCTCTTTCTGAACATACCATCGTCTTCTCACCAACCTTGTGACACAAACAGCTGACAGCATCTTAAGCACAGAAGGTAGAAGTTGGGAGCTCTTGCTGTCGCTGCAAGTAAAGGTGATAGATAACTTTTAGTCTAATGTGATATCTGTGATCAAGTACAGATAACATGATTTTTTGGGGGTCTTATTTGCCACAAAGTCTGGTGTACACAATTTACTTCTTTGGTTACAGCCTTCAGAGAGAAACAAGTGACAACCTGCTTACTTAAAGGAGCAATCTCCTAATCTTACAGGTAAAAGTAAACCAGATCTGAACCAGCCTGGACAGTTTTGTAGTTAGTTTACTACAGGTTTGGCCCACACTAGCTGAAATAAACAATAACTACAAAAGTAAGGTATCCATGTTGATTTTACCAGGGAAGCAATGTGGGAGAGTCCCACCATGACAGAAGACTCACTAGGGAAAAAGGGGCGGATGATGGGAGGTTTTTGTGGTAGGAATTGAAGCTTTTTTATTAAGTCCATGCATTGACCCGGTACTGATTTCTGCCAGCATTTACACCAGATTTAGTCAACTATAACTCAGATTAACTTCATTAGAGCTTCTCTGTATTTATGATACTGTAACAGACAGCAGGAAGGATCCTTGTGCATGAAGCTGACTTGGGAAAACCCTCTGCTGACACAGTTCCTGCATGTAAACCTGCGGGTTAGCAACACTCACGAAGTACGTGAAGGAATCTCATGCTATGTAACTGTTTTAGATTAAGAATTTTAGTCACATAAATGGAATGCTTTACTGAAGCAGGCCAGTTCAAGTTATGTTACTTCTGTATTAAACTGAAGCAAATGGAATCAACAAATGTGGAGGCCAAAAGTCGGATTCCCAATCTTATTGCCAGGTTTACCTTCAAACATTTCCGCTAAGCGTCTCTCCTCTGACAGTAACACAGGAGAGAGAAACATCAAGAGTTTTCTCTTCATCTTCCCACCTGGAGGAATGCAAAGCCTCTGTTGGTTGACAGATCTGTGAAGGAAAGAAGGACATTTGCTCTTCTCCCATCTGCTGCCACACAATCTAGTCCATAAAATGTCTTCAGATACAACCATTGTCTTGCTATCCATAAATCTTTGCTGCTGCTCTTCCTTTGCCTGAATTTTTCTTTTCTAGGAGAAGTGAAGAAAGAGAAAGAAAAATCAGGTAGGAAGAAATGTCCTTCACTTGAACCAGGAGTCACAGATGCAAGCTCATGCCTATCACTGTGGTTGGGAGGCATTGTCAGTACTGGGCTGAATTCTGCAATTTAGAGCAACCGTGTGATGCAAAGGTATTCCTGGAAACAGCCACAACACCTCCATTCTACACATTTCATAAAATAAAACTTTGCCAAGATCTTAAAGTAAGACTTTTTAATTAAAATGAAGGATGTAAAGAACTCAAATTGTAGTGCACTACAAAAAACCAAGAGGTAGTGCCAATTTTGCAAGTTGACTGAAAAGTAAGGAACTTACCGTAAGAAAATGCTGAGGTGATTCTGAGAAATGAGCCTTGTTCCATATTAAAAGCAAAACAAAAGGACATGAACACCAAATCCTGATCCCAAGTTATGCATGAACAAGATGCACAAACCAAGCCTGAATTTTCCCCTAATAAACAATGTCCCATCTTTTCCTGTTGTGAATCTCTGTTACAAAAAAAGAAAAGGTGAAATGCAAGCAAGCAAACAAACAAGACAGAAACTGAGGTATACATCAAGAAAATAGAATTTCGGAGTTGCTGGAAGTGACTGGTAGAAATCTGGGAGAATGGGATTACACACATATAGCATGAGTAGGATGAAAGCAAAAGTGATAAGTAATGCCGCAGTCTCTGGAAACATGGCCATCAGTGCTTCCTGCAAACGCCAAATTCCTGCTTTTGGAAAGGCTTTAATTAGCTATGCATAGACAATTCCCATGCCATCCTTCTCCAATTAATAACAACCAAACAAATCAGCTTGACATGGTACGTGCATAGCAGTGCCATAGAACTAATTTATAGCTACCACTAATTCAGAACTGTAGTTCCTTAATCCTGAAGAGCATCAGTGGGCCAACTATATCACTGAAAACGCCCAGGTTTTAAACCAGGCAAACTGTATTACAATATCAGTCTGGAAACCTTGAGTTACAATGCATGGGTAAATCAGTCTATTTACTTACTGTCCTCTCTGATCAGCTTCCCATCAGGATTGTTTGGGCTGAATTTGAGCCTGGTGCTCTGCCTTTCAGAGTTGATGTTCCAGCTGACTATAGCTAAGTCAATATCCCAACTCTTTACAAACAAATACCCCAAGCTCTTCACAACCTAACTTCAGGCTTGGACCTTGGACCTGGAGAGGCTTGGGACTCCTGACTGTGAGGGTCCCCCGGGGAGGGGACAACGTGGTGTGTCTTGAAGTCTTCTCAGTGCCACTCCCAGAACCCTCAGAGAAAGATGTGGTCCATTCTTGATCAGCTGTGAGCAACTGCTGACATCCTTCTTTCTAATCCCAATGGTAGGGCAGATAATGACAGAGCGGATCGGGGACATTTTATTTTGTTAGAGAGTGGTGAAACGCAATGTTCTGTTCACTAAGAGCACATTCCCAAATTCGATACAAAGCCAGCTGAGCACAGGAGGAGATTCTGCAGACCAAGAAATAACTTGTTGTTTCCCTGTGAGTGGCTGCTGTGTGAGGCTATCAATATGGGACAGGCACAGAGGTACAGATGAAGGATTCTTACAAAGAGAGCTGCAGAGATTCCCCTTTTGGGTGTACCTCGTTTCAGCTGGTATGCCCCTGGGGTTGTTATTTTTAAGCAGTTGGGACTCTAGATGGCCAGGAGAATGTGATGGGAAGTATTGTTACAAGACCTTGATTGCTGCTGTCACAGAGGTAGCTGACTGGTAGACAGATAGCTCTACAAATAGGACAACGTTAAGAAAAGGATGTAAGGAAGTGTTTTATTTTCATTCCGTTGCTTTTAACTCCTATAAATTCTTCAGACACTGAGATGTAAGGAGACAAGGTTCTCAGCCTTCATCTTGACTTATCCTGATTAATGCTCTGCCAGAAGGAAGCAATATATTAATTGTTTGTGATCTGGAAAAGGATAAGTCCCTGACTTTGCATATGTTACCAGAACTCAGTCAGATAATGCTCTCTTAAAGGCAGGCTTTGGCACAGCTCTCACCAGTTAGATTTCCTGAACTAAAGAAGGATATGTGGCCATGATTCTTGCATCCAGCTTCAAATAAAGGATACCTCCTTCTTCAAAGCTGGAGCAAAGAGACTGAATCCACTCCACATGCAGATTCACGTGTGGGATAAAAATGGAAGATACTTTAGTGTAGCACACCCCATGTCACCAAACCTTTCTGTGGAAACGGTAAGCCCATTACAGCCATAATTTAAGAACTAGAGACTGAATACGCTCGGTGACTGCATTCTGCACAGAGACAATAAATGCTTTTAATCAGTAACACATTTTCTAACACCTTCAGCAATGACAGGTTGCCACATGTTTTGGGGGTTTGGATTAAAGGCTCTGAGAAATGGAGTTAATCACTTTTGACCATTTTGCTACCTTCACTTCACAGCTATATCTGCAGCACATTTCACTGTATGCTGCTGATGCACTGTAAAGTGGTTAAGCAGGTCCTTTATCCTTCTAGATCTGGGCCTTGGCACTTGCATAAATAATACTGTGGAAAAACCTTTCTTCAGACTAGACTGGGGCATCCCTTCCCTCCTTTGTTCCTCTGCAAGGTCCTGAAGCTTCTGATTAAAGAAATTGGCAATTATGTAAACCGTATCTATATGAAATTTGCTTAAAACCCCAGAAGTTCAATATTTTGCTCCTCTTGAATGCCAGTTTCTCCTATCTGTTGTTCCTGCCCACCAGATCTTGGCCCTGCCCTTTTGAAGAGCATAGGAAGAAGTAAGGATCACAGAAGCTGCTCTCTCTCAAACTGTGACACATCACACATGTCATTTGCTTTAAATAGCACGGGAACTGAACTTGCCTAATGTGTGCATACACGAATGCCAGTCATGATCTATATTGTTTAGTGCCGTTTGCCAATATCAAGACTACAGGCTAGGAAAGAGGTGAGCTAGTAGTTCAGGGTGGGATTGTTGTGCACTAAGAAAGCTGCATGATAAATCATGCACAGAACTTTATATAACCTTATCTAGTTTAAGCAATATCAATTTTTTGATGACCACAACTATTTATATTGGTTATATGAAGAAAAAAACACTTGCATAGTCTCAGATATTTGCATGTACATACCTCTGTAAGTAGAAATAGAGGTGTTTCCGCCAGACATACTAAAGGTTCTGAAATTTTTTCTCATTCTTTTAATATAAATATTTGAGCTTAGTCCCCAACACGTACCTGTCATCAAAAACTAAATGAATATCAACTAGTTAAGCTGCACATTTTAGCTGCGATAAAATTCAGTACATTTCATTTATTTTTAATAAATTTAAGTATGGCATAAGTTAAAAACTATCTGTATACTTTAATACACAGGGACAGACACATACATTTACAAAGCTTGCTTAAGTAGTCTTCTCATTTTCTTTCAAAGTCCCCAAAGGATTCAAATGACATATGGCAAGAATTCTTTTAAGGTAATCATATAAGTAAAACTAAGCAGACGGAATAACATGATTGTTGACTGTAAGATCAAAGGTCCCCAGTGAGGCTGTTGTGAACACCCAGTCCATACTGAAATGTTGTGGTTTTTTTCTTTCTAATCTGTTTTCTCAATTTTGTACAAGAAGTGTGCTTTCCATATCAAAGTAAATGTGAAGTATGTGCACAGTGAGTGATAAGATTATTGATCTTGAAAACAGAGTTAGAGTAAAAATTCCTACTTCTAAGTTTAGGATCATGTATTGTAAAATAATAATTTTCTATTAGCAACTCTCAAAGTTATAACTGGAATACGTTTTGTATCCAGTCACAATAGTCCCACCTAAGGCAAAGACACCAGCTACTTCAACTGAAAGTTGAGGGTCTCACTTTTCACAGTTGACGCACTTGCTTCCTTTTTTAGATTTCTTTGAGGATATAAAACAATAAAAAAGCAGATGGGCTTTTATGATGCCATTTCTAGTCATTTTTCATTCTTTACTGCTCATGTTTTAATAATTAGCACAATTCAGACATAGCGATGTTTTTAATGCCTCTAGGAAAGAGAGTACACTAAAAAAACTTTTAGATAGTTCAATTGTAATGCAAATAATTAAAAAAGACATTAAAAATTCACATAATTTTAATAGAAAAGCAATTTTACAGTGGACCAGTAATACCAGAAGTTCCACTATTATAATTTTAGGGATTGATAATGCAACACTGTGACCAAAATTGTTGAAGATTATTTACTCCTTAGACATTCTCATGTGTATAAGTGATTCAGAGTTAGCCTATTTGTCACAACAAGTTTGATTTTCAAAACTGGGCACTCAGTAATTGCCTGCAGTTTTATTAGGAGTTTTGCTGAGCCCTGCAACACAACCCCCATGATAGTGCAGCCATCAGTAGTCAGACTACCGTTTCAATTCTACAGAACAATAATCCTCATTAAAAGACTTCTTTGAATCCTGGCCCATCTTTTTACAAGTACAACGTGATAAGCTGGAGTACAGCAATCTGTGAATCCAAGGAACCTGAACATCCAGAGAAATTCAGGCTTTAGAGAAATTAGCTGGATCCTTATATATTGTTGACTTTCCATTACATGTTGTCGGTATTTGACAGTTATACACTGCACATAATTAATTTAGTTCTTTCTCCCATAATGTACATGACCTGATTGTAATTTGCCCAAATTAGATCATTTTTCATAATTATTCATCATATCATTTATGTGAACAAATGTCAGACTATGGTTTGTCTACAAATGCAGGGCTGCATCTTCTGCTATGTGTGACTGACCACGTAAATCAACTCCCCCACCCCTTCTCTGGATAACCTTAGCTCTATAAATATGAGCAAAGCCAAAAAATATTTCTAAGGCTTTGAAATTTTAAGGGAAAGCAGAGAGCACTTTAAGCAGAAAAAGGCAGCAGGCACAGGAAACTGAGGACAGCTTATGTTTTTCCTGTCATTATTTGCAAAACTTTCCTTTTTCAAAGGATTCTGTTTGATTACACTCACAGACAGCAGGTTAACAAATAGTTTGGTTTCCCTCGGACACACTGAAGTCAATGCAAACACATGATATTAAGCATTTCAAAAATCCCAGGCTGCTTTGCAGTAACTAAAATGGCAAGGTAAGTGTCTCATCCTAAGCCAAAGCAAGTATGTGGCTTACTGCCTGATCTTAGATTCTTATTTTTAAAACTTCAGCTTTTTCACTGTGCCTCACAGAGAATTTGTTCCTGCATAATGAGAA
Organism: Pandion haliaetus; assembly: GCA_013401275.1. Lineage (NCBI taxonomy): Eukaryota > Metazoa > Chordata > Aves > Accipitriformes > Pandionidae > Pandion > Pandion haliaetus. The sequence continues at coordinate 111,011 of VYZV01021630.1, read as the reverse complement.
GAGTGGGAAACCCAACTGCAGATGAGTAAAAAAATAAGGTGTTTCACCTAATCAACTTGAACTCCCTCTATAGCCAGTGGAAAGAGATGCTTCCTATGGCAAGTCCTCTGACCTCCAATATCCATGATGGGTGAGAGGAATCCCACTCAGGGTCTTGCTGTGAATTTAGGCAAGTACTCTTCAGGGCTTTCCTCTTCACTAGCTATTCACTGGCTGTTACTTCACTCTAACACCTTGGTCATGGGTTCAGACCTGACAGAATGCAGGTCTGTTTATTTGAGTCTTTTTAATAACACCCTGAAGGAAGTCCCAGGACCTGACGTGTACAGGAACAGGAGAGCTTGCCAGCATTTGTTGACACTAAAGCTTTGTCTGAACTGAGGAACAGGCTTGTGCCTTCACTTTCCCACTCCCGGTCCCTTGACTACGCACAGCAGGGGATTGCTGCAACAGACCTTGACGCCTTCATTGCTTGTTCAGGTTTCCTTCAAGTGCAGACAGGGTGAACAGAAGAAAAAGTGATTACTGGGGATTTGTCTTAGCATTCAGGCAAGAGTGGGCAATGCGGTACCCTAACCTGGGGACCAGGACACAGCACCCATGGGTAACTCAACCTGGCTGGAGCTTCCTCTCAGCAGCTCCAGCACCACTGTCAAACTTCCCTTAACCTGAACACAGAGCTCTTAGCACTGGTTCAGACAAAATGTCTGAGTATGAAATAATCTGGACACATGATGGCCTCTTTTTCTCTCCCTGAGCAGCACCCTCTCTCTGTTGAGCTGGTTTGTGTCATTTGATCTGGACTTTCCACAAGGAATATTTAAGAGGGAACAGCATTAGTGTTCATAAGTAAAGCTGGGAGCTAAATATCCCCCACACCCATTGAAATAAGGGAGACATTGCTAGCATACCTCTCCGCCTGCAAGGCTTGCTATCAGCATCATGCAAACCTAACTGGCATGCTGCTACTTCTTCCCTTTCCTATTAGCTTGCAGCTGCGGTGGCTGCTGAGGCTGTGTGATACCGTCTTTGCTTTGATACAGCACAAAAGGCTTCAAAGTGGAACATGCCACAGAATTAGGAAGGGTGGACTGGTTTGCTTCCATGCTCCCTAGCCTTCCCTTTCTTCTTCTCCCCCCTTCCCCATACCTCTTAGCACTCATCCTAGTTCTGCGCTGGCACTGTTCCCACTAGCCCTGCTGTTGTTTCTTCCTCTCTCAGTCTCTCACCATTACTGTTCTGCATCCTCTTATACCTAAAGAAACTTCCCTGCCTCAACCTCATTTCCAACTTACCTTTTTTTTTCACTCAAGTTCCATTCAGTCACAACAGTAGTAGCTGTAAATAGCTCCCAAAAGTTCCAAGTGGCTTCTCAGACATGTCCATTTCCTTAAATGACCCTGCAATAAGGAAGAAAAAATATATTTTGTATATATCTACCCTGCCCACCACCTGAGAAAAAGGGGTACTTTGAACCTAACATGAAGACAGATGAAGGCAAGCAGGGAAAACCTGCTACCAGCTCCTGACTGGCAACGTTCTCCTGTGATAACTTCATGCCTCCTACTCCTCTGGAGCGTGTAAACAGCCATCCACTGCTTCTTATTGTCCACAGGCTGCATTCGCTCTACACAGATCTGTGCACCAAGGCTTTGGGAGATTGGCAAGAGCTTGTTGCGACATCTCTGGATGTGAGATCGCTTCACTGATGTCTGGGATCTAGACTTGGTTCTTAGGTCAAAGAATCATAGAATCATAGAATCACTTAGGTTGGAAAAGACCTTTAAGATCATCGAGTCCAACCGTCAACCATGCCCACTAAACCATGTCCTGAAGTGCCCTGTCTACATGCTTTTTGACTACCTCCAGGGATGATGACTCCACCACTCAGACATTGGGCAGCCTGTTCCAATGTCTGACAACCCTTTCAGTAAAGAAATTTTTCCTAATATCCAGTCTAAACCTCCCTCGCTGCAACTTGAGGCCCTTTCCTCTCGTCCTATCACCAGCCACCTGACAGAAGAGACCAGCACCCACCTCACTACAACCTCCTTTCAGAGTCCTGGTGTGTTTACTGCCTTGTACTTCCTTCTTGAAATGTGGGGTTTCTTTGTAAGACCAGTTCAAAAGGAACAGAAGTTAGCTGAATTCTGGATGGTAATGAACAAAAGCAGAGAACTGGCAACAGGCTGTAGCAGGTCCGAGCAAGTATCACTATCAGGGATTTTTACTTTGCAAACCAGAATGTTGTAGGAACCCCAGAGTGGAAACAGTGACAGGAAGACTCCAATGACGGATCATGGTACAACACCGAGACTTGCAAAGATGGCAGAAATATCTGCTGTCAGAGAAGCCTGAAATTGCAGCTCATAGGCCACTGAGGAAAACAGCTCCATCAGCTCTTCAGGTGAATGGTCACTGCACAGGGGGCTGTGTTGACTCCGTCCTGAGCACCTCCCCCAGTCACTTCTACTGCTCTTTAAGCAGCAGTGCTGTTATTCTGAATGGCTGATGGCAGGAAGAGCTCAAGTTCAGATGTAGTCAAGGATTTTATTCAAAACAAGGGCTGAGCTCATCACCATCCTTCAGGTGTAACAGAAGGAGCAACCAAGCCTTGGTTAGGCAGTAAAAGGACAAGAAGCAGGGAGCACACTGCCCCAGCCTCTTCTCCCGGTTGTGCAGTGGAACAGAAATGTGTTGCCCTAACTCAGGTGTTTCTGTGGGTCAAAGTGCAGAGGCAAAGGGTGCTCCTGGATGAGCCAATTTAGCGCACCGAAACAGCAGAAAAGTAACTCATGAAAAAAAAAGATGAGTATCTTTTTTGCTGTTTTAGTGAGCTGATGTCAATCAGCAAAAGTACCAAGAAGTGCAAGAGGAGGCAGAGGTCTGCAGCTGGGAGTGGAGACAGGGAGGAAGGAGCAGGGGAAGGAGGATAGGAAGCAGGGATGGGGCATACGAGATTTCCTCCTTTTGTCTGCAATAAGACATTATGGGCTCGACTGCCTATGAAACTGCAGCCTTGGGGTGAAGTTATACGCACATTTCAAGCTGATAGAATTGTTCACTGCTGCCAGAAGAAGGAAGTCCTCCCAGCTCCGAGGCCCCACCAGCTTTGCTGGATCCTGTCACGCAGTTGCTTGTAACCCATCGCTCCACTCCTCCTTTCCTGCAGGTTTCCTTGTGGAAGACTCATTTTCAGAAATCAGATTAGAATGAATTTAATAATGGATACTGTCAGAAAAGGGGTTTTTTTGGGGGGCGGGTAACCTTGTGCACCTAGGGTTAATAATGACTGAATACTTCTGCCTTGTTTGCTTTGCAAGGAACAGACATGCTGACAGAAGATGACCAATAAGGGAATGTGTAGGGGAGTCAGCATGAAACAGGAAGCCATCACTGAAAAGAGCAAAAGGTATACTAGTTTTGTAATTTAAATAGAGGCAGAGACCTCCACAGTGACAATACAAGGTGGGAATCATACAAACATCATCAAGCTCCTTAGGACACCTTTTTGTTTGTCTTTAAATCTCGGTCTTGTTTTTGCAATATGGGTATCTGTCTACGTTTCACTGCTTTGCAAAAGTCTTTATGGTGTAAGTCTGAAACATGAAGAAGCATCAGAAACATGTGTCCTGCTCCTACAAGATGCAGTCCATGGCTGTGTGCTTGTTCCTGGTACTGGGCCAGACTCCCTGATGCTGCCAAGTTCCCAGGGCAGTCAGAGAGCTGGTTATAGTTTCCTGGTTATCTGAGTCAGCTGCTGCAATGTATATATACCAGATGACAATCATCCCACAAGGGACTGTTCCCCTAGCTAAGAATAGCTGGAGCAGTGAAAAGAGTGGACTATAAGGGAGGAAAGCTGTCCCAGAGCCTGCGCTGAATGGACCAGGTTGCAGCTTGTACAGCTTTATCATAATTAATAACAAAAGTGATAGGGCCGACAGGCCTGTAATCTTGGCAGCCCTTCAGCATCTGATCAGCCTCATTCGGTATCTTGAAGTAACTCAGATCTAAAGCACTAGAGCAATCAGGCTCCTGTCAGAGGTGAAAGAGGGTGTTTCTGAGTCTGATCAGAATAAAAAGTTTGGCTCCTTGGAATAACATCAAGTAAACCCACCAACTTCCGAGTACGAAGAGCCCACCACACCCTTGGGGATGAGCTCAAAACAAAGGCTTGCATTGTACCACCGAGACCCTTGAAAAAAACACTCCCTTCCTGAGACACAGGGGACAGAGTTTAGGGACTTCTGCCCGTACAGGAGCTTTCCCGCTCCCAACACTCACCAGCACTGGCGATACCTCCTCCTTTGCCCTCTGAGCAGCACTGTGCTCAGCCACCACAGGCCACCCCATGGCACTGGGAGATACCTGCTCCTCCTGCCACTTAATCTGGTTCTTTTCCTTTTTCTCTGTTTCAGTGTCCGGAGTAGATGTTAAAAAGTTTAAACTCGGTTTCACTTAAATACATGAAGCAACTGCACATTTACATTCAAGAAGCTTTTTGATAAGGATCTCCTATTTCTTCTTGATCTCTTTTCCCATGTAATTTAGCTCAGTAGAACAACATGCACCATATTCAACTCTTCAAGTCATACAAGTAAATACTTCTATGCCCTCTATACTTTAGATAGAATAAATGGTAATGCTTAGTCTCCAGCAACAATTGTCATTTGGGTATCTGGGCAAGACAAAACAACCAAACTGTCAAAATGCTACTAGTTAGAAATGGCAAACTTGCACCTTCTGATTTTGCATTCACGAAGATATTTAGTTTGCATGGCTGAAGTCTACTTTGAGCTCTAATTTCACTACGCAATTGTTGTGTGACATGTAAAACCTCTTTTTTTTTTTCTTTGCCATTTTTGAGTTACTGGATGATATACAAATACTTAACAGGAGTATGGCAAGGCCATCTCTCTCACTCTTCTTTCTCAGGTAACAAAGCCATTAACTTTCATACCGAGATGCAGCTGTAGTACTATTGCAGACTTTCTAATCCACAGTCACCTTCAATTTATTGTGTTACATCAGTGGTATTAGCTATAGACAAATTTACATATGGCTATACATGTTCTAAACTGTCCAAAGTTACAATGCTTATTCTGAAGAAATTTATGCCTTTTTACAGTGTATTCTTACAGAATTACTTGTGAGACATGTAATGTGGCTCTTTAATACTTGGGGAACAAAAGCATTTCATAACACATATTCTTACTGGAGAGGAGTTGTTCTCTATAAAAAGCACAAGAAAGAAAAGCTGAATAAAGACTGTGGTGAATGAGAAAAACAGGTAAGCTCTCCTTTGAAGGATGGAAATCTTTAGCTCTGAGTGTAGATACAGGCCTGTGGCCATTTGTAAGCCATTAGAGGCATGAGGCAGGAGTTATGGCCTGGGCTATGAAGCCAGTCATCCCAGAAACCCGGACTGGCCTTCCAGCATTAAAGTCTGAAAATATAAGTCAAAATATGTCCCTGTATATGTATTTGAAGTTGGAAATCTGTTTTTCTTCACATATCCTGAAATGACTCATTTCTGTCCAAAAGTAGCAGTAACAGATAAACCAGGTTTCAGTTTTATGGCAGCATTACAGCTCATGTCTTTGTAAATGTATGCTATATGTATATCATATTAAATATCTTCAGTAATTTAGGCATGAAACAACATACTTTCTGTTCCTTTGAAACAGTGGTGATTCAGAGTATTTTTCAGTCCTATTCTGATTTGAAGGCAAAAGGATATCATTTTCGTCTTGTTAGACAACCGCTAGACTGCTCAATTTGTATCCACTTGCCGAAATTAATACTCGTGCCTAACGTGATCATTGGACTATCATATAAATAGACTGTCACAACCGTCCCTCAGAAAAGCACAAAGACTGTGGGGACATCTGCCAACCTACTGCACCTTCTGAAAGTGGAATTCTTGATTAGTTGATGGAGTTTTCACAAGAGACCAGCGATGGATATGAATTAAAATCCTCAGCATGTGTGTTTAAGATCATTTTTACTTGACTTCACTCATATTTCAGACCCCCCTATTCTTTTCAATAGTTCATTATATTTTCTTTCCCTTTTTCTTTTTATGTTTTGGTCTACTTTTCACAGGTTTCCAATTTTGTCGTGTTCCAAGTGGAAAGTAAATATAAGGACTTCTTTGTCCTGCCTTGGAATTGCTCAGATGACTCATTAAGATGAGAGCATACTCATTTTCCAAGAGAAGACTGCATTTTAGTTTTGATGTTTCCAGCGTAAAAATCTCAAAGTGTCATTAATGGTTCTTCCAAGCTCACAAGCAAGAACTATTAACAAAATTTTGACATTTTTGCTTTTTCTTTTGACAATTTCCCAGTTAATTGATCATTAAGGCAGAGATCACACTCATTCTCTGTCCTTGTCCCTCACAGACACAGATCTCCCTATGGCACCAGTCCCCCCAGACACACACACACACGGAGCCTTCCCGCCCCACCAGTCTCTTCAAGGCTCCTTGATCCCCACAAAGACCCATCCTGGCCAAACCACCAGCTTTGGGGCAGGATGAGCTGCCCTGCTCTCCGTGTGGGAGCCGTTGCATTTGGCAGGGGAGAGATGGACCCCACAAGGTCCTCTTGGGCCAAACTGGATGCTGCGCTCCAGGGGACCAACAGTAAAAGCACTTAAACAAGCACTACAGCAAGGGCTTGAGCCCTGGCCTGTCCCAGTGTCAGACAAGAAGCCCACGCCATGGCTTGCAGGGTGCTTCTGCCAACAGTGACCATGTGAACTCTCACAGACAAAGGAGGGGAGGTGATCTATTTCTTATGCCTGGGTGTGGGGTTTTTTGCAGGTTACAATCCTTTCTTTCAAGAGAAGGTTATAGTCCCAGTCCCTTTGTGTATCCAGGCTATAGTTTTCAGAATATACTCCTTGAGGACGGATAAAAACATCACTGTGTCTTCTCCCATCTAAAGGAAAAGCTCAAGGATTAATGGCACAAAACGAGCTTTCTAGCATTTTTCAGTTGCATCACGCTATATTCACGATTTAAAGTTCACAGCCATATAGAGAGCTGTGACAACTGTCATGTCTGAGCGTGGCTGCGATGCCATTGTCAGCCAAGCTAGTTTGCAGTGGTTAGGATATGGCCCTGTGTTTTTTGCATGCATTTGTGTTATTCTTCACTTGAATGCTTCCTTTTATAACTATTTGCAGGTTCAAACAAAATGCTCATGAATGTACTTACAAGCCAACATGCACACAGGCATATATGTAAATGCCCCAAATACCTAAAAAAATGTTTCTTTTAAACAAACTATCACCACTACACAGGAACAGTATATTCTGCACAGTCGATGAATATAAAATATCAGGTTAATGTGCTGTGTGCTTTATCTATTACCATGGATTTGACAAATAGCTTATTTCTACTGTTTTTGTTAAAACAACACAAACCTAATTTCTTTGAGGTCTGTATTTTTTACATTTGGAAGTAAGTATCCCTTGAAAACAATCACCTTTTCAATAATCTTATTTCATATCTTCTTACTCCTCGGTGGGATGAATTGCTCATGCAGCAGGCAGCATTTAGCTTTATGTTTGCATACCCAGCAATGTGGCCAGGTTTCATAATGCTGTGAATACCAAAGCATAAAACAGCTTTTCAAAAGCAAATTCATAAATGCACTCATGCATACCTTTTTGAGTTATGAGGTGGCTGCAGATTCGGCAGTGCTGACTTGATGCAGTTTTGACAGGTTAGGTTAAAGGATTAAGTCTAGTNAAAAAAAGTTGTAGGCTGGCTCTGTGCCTAGTGTGACCTCTACATCTCCTCAGAGTGACAACACTTCCCTTTAAGGCTCTCCAAAGGTCAAGGCAGATAACTTGTTGAGTCTTCCAGATACTTTCTTATCTGTGGCTCTTCCTCCTAACCTCACACAGTGGAAGAAATATGTAAAACCTTGGAGAAGAATAAATCAGGCTTCATAAGGAATAACTTGCATTAGAACAAATACATCTATCAACCTTTTCTTTACTATACAATCCTTACTTACAACAAACATCCAAGATCACAGGTTGCTAAAATCAGATGTATGTTCCATATGAAGAGATTTCACCACGCCTCTTCTTTTTGCCCTGGCTAATTTGCAATTGAAGGCAACTTCTCAAGCACTTAAAATGAGAGAGCTGGGGAAATAATGATACAATGATAGAGGAGTTCAATGTTACAAAAAAGCCTGTAATATTTAACAACTGTTCACCTTTGAGAAAAAAATAATGTGAACTAATAATAAGGATAAGCACAGCCTTCTATTTTGGCATTATGCCAAAGACTTTTACAGAGAAGTGTTGGTGTATGCAAGATTCATAGAGGTTAATAGATTTTTAAGACCAGAATATCATCTGGTTTTCTGTATCATTTAGCCATTTAATTTCATCTAGTATTGAGTTTAAGAATTTGTGACTGACAACAAAATACCCTTTAGGAAAGAGGAGAAAAAAATCAGTTTTGATGTAAAAATTCAAAAAAAAAAAATCTTTCTATACATAGTGTTACCACTTTATATTCTGATTGCTGGAGTGGGTGCTTTTGCCTTCTGAATTCAAGTGCCCTATTAAAAAGAAACACTTTCGGTAGGTAGAGAACTATATACAGGGCACATACATCTCCTGGAGTACGATTCTTTAAGATACACCAAAAACTTTAAGCTTCCTGTAGGTTTGGTCATAAGGTGGAGTTTCCTGTCTGTAAAATCATTCCTACAGCTCTTCTCTGGACACTCTTCAAGCTTTTACTATCTTTTTTGAAGAATAGATATCAGACTGCATTTTGTCAATGGTGTCAGTAACTTTGTGGACAGAGATAATACAGCTCTCTCCCCCTGTTTGATGATTCTTGTTTGTAACCCCCCAGACTTAACACTAATTCTTTTGGCTGTAGCACCGGATGAGAAAATACTTCCATTGAAAAAGTATTACTGCCTTTTCAGGCTCATTGCTTCTTAAAGTATTGTCTCCCTAATGTTAAATCTTGTACTTTTTATCCCTAGGTGTTTGGCCTTGTATCTGGTTATATTAAAATGCGTGATATTTCTTCCCAGTTTACTAAACGATGCAGAGGATCCTGTACAGATGACCTGTCGTCATGATTTTTTTACCATTCCATCTGTTTTTGTGGCACCTGCAAACCTTATCAACAATTATTTTATATTTTCTTATGTGCTTTTGTCAATGATTTACAGCTACACCAGAGCAAGAACTGGTCTCTGTGAGACCTCAGTGGAAACATACTTGATTATGATTCTCTAGTAATTACTCTGTTGGATATTTATCATTCGTATATCACATATCATATCGTCTTATGATAGTGAGAAATTTACATGGTAATATGTGGAAAATTGTGCAGACATTCAGCCTGATCAGGCTAATAAATGTACCTTTAATCAGCCCATCATCTCTTAAGAAAGGAAATGAGGCCAGCAAGAACTATTTTATGTAAAAAATATATAAAAAATGTCAAGTGAAATTAATTATATTATCACCCTTTATTTTTCGTATCAGTTATCCCATTATTTTGGTAGACTCAGTATGATCTTTACAGGTTTATTCTAACGATTGTTTTAAAATACAAATTTACTTGCTATCCTTTAGAACTTCCCTGCCATTCTGAAATTGTAAAATGTTACCAGGAACAACCCTCAGAATTATTTTAATACTCTTGGATTCAAGTGATTAGGACTCTACTTCTTTGTAAAAAAGGCCTTGTTATAGTTGTCTAACTTGTTTCTGAAGCCTGTTTAGTTCTAGGAATGCAAATGACATTGTGACCACTTTTTTTCTGTTAAAGAGCACCTGAAGTAAGAAGTTATAAACCCAGTTGCCAACTTACAATGTACCTATAAGCTAAGTTATTGACATACTGAATTCCCCGTATGTTTCTTTGAAGCTACAAATGAGCGACCTCAGTCTCAGGCCGGCTTGGGGCTGGTTTTCCGTCCCTTTTTAGAAGAAGAAATGCAAGCAGGAGAGGGGGAAGGAAAAAAGTCCCACGAAGTTCACCATCCGCAGTTTCCTTCGCTTTTCTTTTTTTAATTTTTTTTTTAAGCATTGCCAAAGATGATGGGTGCTTCGTGGGCTGGAGGATTGTGGGGATGAGAAGGTGCTGGCCAGAGCAGGGTGCTGGGACAAGAACGCCCCTGTCTGCCCGCAGGGCAGGGACACCTGCATGCCCCGCTCCCGGTGAGTTTGGGAGCCGTGCTGCCACCGCTTGCTCCTCGGCAAGGGGTGCAGCCCAAAAAGCCCAACGTCTGCTAATTCAACTTCTTGCCCTTTCTGTCTGTGTTTATCCTTGCATGTTTCGTTTAATTATTTTCTTCTACCTCTGTAAATAAAAACAGGTCCTTATTCCTTTTCAGTGCCAAAACATACAGTTTGTCACCTTTGGCAGCGCATGAGAAAATTTTGTGCCAAAAGGCAAACCAAGGCACTCCAGTGGCTTTGCCACAGCACCCTGCCCCGCGTGAGCATATGTACCAAATCTAGTACTGTATGCAGACTGCCCTCAAGGGGAGGAGTGCTTCCTTGAGTACATTTTGTAGTCACTACCTAGCGGGTACAGAGACGTTTAGTAAAGTACTGAGGTTCAATACCATGTTTTCTGCTCTTCAGTCTACACCCAGAAAGATTAAGAGCGTGAGATTTAAATTTTCTTTTTAATGAGCTTATGGATACTTAAAGCTAATTTTCCTATGGACCTGAAAAACAATGTGATGAACTTAAGTACCCATCGATTGTGATTTTAGAGTAGTTTTAAGCAGGCCAATTCCTACATAGAGTTATTATCCAGTGTGCATTACTGAGTGTAAAGAGGACAATGGTTCAACAAGGAATAAAAATGAATTTCATGTTTTAACATTAGAAAGAGTAAAGAAGATCATGTATTAATTAAATAAAAGACTAAACAGGACAAACCTTTGGAACAACAGACATAACATTTAAGAATAAAATCAACATGGCAGGGTAAAGGTCGGAGAAGATCAAGTAAGACACTAATAGTTGTGCTTTTTCCATTTTCTTATCGATCAATATTATGTTTTTCCCAGTGAAAATGCAACAGCAGAGTTATTGCTGACCTTTTCCTCACCCTTCCATTGTGTATAAAATCACAGCAAAATAACAAACAACTTCATAAGCTGCAGAGTTTTTTGAGCCAAAAAGCATATGTCCAGAAAATAATTGTTTAAAACATGCAGAGAAAAAATGTTATTTCTATGGTAAAAAGTAATCTACTTCTCTCCTAATTACACATGTGAAAAACTTTGTGCCAGCTTAAAAGTCAATAGTTACATATCCTTTTCGGAAAATTCAGCAATAAACTTTGTTAGCACTTTAAATAATTGACAGGTCAAATACACTCTCAGTAACAAGAATAGGAATCAAGTATATATTTCAATAAGAAATAAAACTGGACATGTACATTTCAGTTGTTACAATATTTTTTCTGATTTTTAGTTTCTTCCTTTTCACTTTAATGCACTATGGATCAAAATTTTATTTATTAATAATTATTACCTATATTGCCATTTTAAAAACTAAGAAAAAGCTTTTGTAAGAATTTTACAACATTACTTACTAATAAGGACATGGACGGCCACAGTGAGCAGTTCAATAAGAAAATTGTGTTTTCTGTTCCAGCAAAATGACGCTTTCCACTTTCTGCCCCTGCCACCAGGAAGAATGACACAGAAATTGAGGCAAAGAATAAGAGAAATTAAAAAAAAAAAAATTAGGAAACAAATAATTTACAGGGATTTTACTTATTCCAGAAAAAATAACGTGAGTATTTTATCCCTTTTTGTATTTTTATTTTGATCAGTTAAAATAAGATTGGGAACAGAATAAAAGTTTACGTATAAAAAGCTGAACTGATTCATCATTGTGAGTGTTAGCATAAACCACAGAGATGTTATGACATAAGAGAAAGAAACACCACTTTCAAGTGAAGGAAGAAATGTTTATATTTTTCTACTGTAAATAGTATTTGCAGATCCCCGGAATAATATCTCTATTATTTAAAGATAATAAAAAATAGCTAACTCATTTATTGAAAAATATTCACAGTTGTCCTTTCAAAAATATGTACTGAAAACGCCATCAGAAGTTAGTAGCTGCCTAGTAAAAAGTTTATTGCCATTTCAAATGTGCATGTAGTGAAGATATAATTGCTTTACATACAAATTAGATAATCACAGGATTACCTACATAAAAGTTTAGCTTGATAAACTGCATTGTCTGGTGCTCAATGATACAGTAAGGGTGTGTTTTCTTGCAGAATGTTATATGCTCACTAGATGTCCCTTTATGTGACATACAGGGTGTGGTGACTTTTGTAGACAAAGGAAGCCTCTTTGCCTTCATAAAAGTTATAGCTGTTTCCCTTATTAAAAGCCACCGAAGAACAGCAGCATATAAGGTAACTTAAGCACCCATGAAAATCTCAATATTACATCTCAGATTTCAAAATCTGAACATTGGCTACAAAATATTCAAGACATAACAAATGCCTTGTGGGGGATTAGAAACCCTGCCAGCTCTCACAGCTTTCTTTGGAGCAGTGCTATAGTTGAAATTTACTCAGAAGCCATGACCTACGAAGATATGTGATTATTGGGGAATCGCCACCTTTGTTTAGAAAAGCAGGTTGCAGCCAACCTGGCTGCATGAAGACGCTTGAAAATGGAACCTCACTGTATTCCAGGAGTATTCTCAAAATACAGATGGCAAACGCAGAGTCCCCAGATGCATTATTTATTATCAAGTCTCGTAATTCATTTAATGATGTAACTGTTTTACAAGCCTGAGTCATCATCTGTGAATATCTGAGTGTAGTGACAGAGAAACGAACCTAATAAAATGTCACTATCGTGCTTTACTGTGCCACAGCAATTAGTGTAGGCAGTATGCAGCTCTCACTTGCTCTCCGCCTGTTCACTATCCTTACCTTCCGCACTAAAGTGAAACTAATGCCACTTGAAGTTACAGAAAACAACCTCCAACAAGAGAGAGGATGTTTTCTTTTCTGTTAGCCCAGCAGTTATAACATTCCCTTGAAACACTGGAAACACACTGGAAACTCACTAAAACTCTGGAGCTCCAGACTGGTTCCAGTAAGATCTGTGCAAAAAAGTAGACATCTGAATACAGTAAAACACTGTGATGGAGATGTGGGAAAATGCAGAACATTCCATACTTCTTTTCTGCTATTTCTTGCTGTAGAGTTACTGCTTCAACCCCATTTTTCCGTATTTTTAACAATCACTAGTACCCCACAACAACTCAAAGCTGAAATGAAAAGCACGTCACAATCCTCTGTCTGGTGAGACACTGGCTTTGTGGAGGATATTACTGTTTGGATTAACAAATTCCCAAGGTGAGTATTTCCCATTGGTAGGCTTCTTGGTTGCTCCAAAATGGCATTTTTTCCCTCACAAAGGTTGCTTACTCCTCCTGGGGTGCTATTGCTTTGGAATAAGCACACTTCTGTCTCTACTGACCAAGATGCACAAAAAAAGTATTTCTGTAGCAAGGAACCACAATATTTCTATTGCAGTAGAGGACCTTTGGGTGCCATAAGATTGCATAGGTTGCAGCTCACTCTGCTTCTTCTCCCCTGCATCTTCTCATACCTTTTGGAGGGTTTTTAACTTCCATTCCCTTTCCTCTTCCTTCCCAGTCTCCTCACAGGGGTCCCCTCTCTGTTCCTATGCTCTTCTCATTCTGCTTGATTGCCTCTCAAGCTATCATTTTTTTCATCCATCCTCCACTTTGTTTCCCTCAGCTTGCCATAATTTTATCACAAATACAGTGACACACAGCTAATTTTAAAAGTATCTCTGACTTGTGGGTCACACATTTTCCCTTATTCAAATCGCTTGTAATCTCCCATAATTATCTGTGGGACTCAGACTCAAGAAGGTCTCTGTGGCAGCAGCTGCATTTTCTCTCCACTTTTCGGTGACGCTGCAGATCTTGGCTGCCTGGCTAAAGATGCCTTGGTAATTCTTTCATTTCTTCCTGGAAGGAGTCTTGGAAAAGCAATTGCATTTGAGGTCTGTGCATAAGAAGCTGAACAGATAGTACAAAGGAGAAAATGTTTGGTTTTTTCTAAGTGGAAGAAGAACATGGGAGAAAGAAAACTATGTCACAAGATATTTGAGAAGTGGAGCCTCAGTAACAATGGCAAAGATAGGAAAAGTATGCACAGGATATTGTTTGTTCCCTGTATTTTTCAGAGATGTGACAGCTGGACTGTACATCCAGAAGTCTTCACAGGACATGGACAATAATCACGGAATTGATCTTTGGTGACAGGACAGGGCAGGCAGAGCATCACCTGAGCCTGTGAAGCTGGCCCAGGTGACCACAGATCAGACTGGACCCAGCTGGGAGAGACCAGCTTACTTTCAATACTCATTTTTCTCCCTGCAGTTTAATTAGATTCGTGAATACAGTAGAAGGGGATACGAGGACTGTGCTGTTAAAAAGAGTCTTGGCCCTAACCAAACTATGAATTTGCTAGGTGGCCCTGCAATAGCTTTCCACATTTGTTTTTTTGCAATTTTCTCTATTATTTTTGTGTAATGTTATAGTTAGGTGTTTTTTTTCTCCAAGGGATGTACGTGATTTTACATTTTCATGGAATTCCCACCACTTGACAGAGAAATACCTGCCTATGGAGTAGATCACTAGGAGATTTAAATTCCCCAAATTCTGAAGTGAATAGGGCTTTACTGGGACCCTGAACGAAGCATTTTATTTTGAAAAGGATCCCTTGAAATAATTGACAAGTCTAGCTCTTATTACTGCTGGTGGTTTCTGCCAGCAGGGCTAATGTTTGGAAGAGGAAAGTTACAAAATGTATCTTCTATTTAAACCTCAAGAATAAAGAATAAAAACTCGTATCCTAGGGTAAAAAAAAAAAAAAGAAAAAAGAAAAAGCATTTTCCAAGAACAGGAAATGCAACGTAGCTGTTTGTGAGCGAGAAATCTAGCACAGTTGCTGTGCGCCCATCAATCAGTGGCTGAGATGAAGTCATTTGTAAAAGTTAATAGAGCAAAGTATAATGAAAGACAAATTGGTGTTATTAGTCTAAAGTTTATGGTTCAATTAAACTAATAATATGCAGTAAAGCAAAAAGAATAATTAGAAATTATGATAAATATACATGGGTTTGTAAAAATATGACAAAACTTTACATATTTTGTTCTTTTTTTTAATATACTATCTTTTTGATAGCTTTATACACAGTTGCCTTGGGGCATACAAGAAAACTGCAATAGTAAGATTTAAAACAGATAATTACTTGAAACCAAATAGTCTTAAATATGCAACATAAAATTTACAGCGGGAATTATCCTGAGAGCTGAACCAATTTGAGATTTTAACAAATAAAAGGACATTTTAAATTGGTTTCATGAAATTACTTATCAGCTTTATAAATAGATAAATTATAAATATTTTATAGCTAAGGATTATTATTCCATTCTCTGAACCCTCTAATATTTACAAAATACATACGATAAACTGATCTATCTACCATGAACCAAAGCTTTTATGTCCTCAGTACTTCTCTCTCTGGAAACGCATAAAGCAAAAAGAGTCTTTGTCACTTGACTAGCACTCAGCACCGTCCCTTCCCTCCTTGCAGCGTGACAGGAAGACCAAGGAAACTTGTACCCTCTTTTCCCCAGAAAACCAGGTAGAGAGGTAGGAAGCCTGGCCAGGAGACTTGCTTACTGTTTAAACGGCCTTCTTCCCTAACCCTTCTCAGAAGTGTCCAGGGAACTGATGTGATCCTGCCAAGCCTTTTGGCTCTATCAGGCTTTCCAACAAGGCATGGCTTTGTCAGCAAGTACCCAGTTAGCCTGGGGATGCAGTGCTCAGTTCTGCAAAATGATGGTCTCCTCAGCTCAGGAAAACACTTATGACTTACACATTCATATCTTTGACAAGAGGGCAGATTGGGTGCTATAGCCATGAGCACAGACTGCACAGACATGGCTGGAATCAGCAGGAGCAGCTGAAGTTGTGACTTAGATTGAGGGGGTGAAACTGTATAAACATCAGCCTGATCGATGTCATGCTTAGCCTCTTAGCCTCCAAGTTTGCAATACAATTTTTTAATTTTTTTTTTTTTAAAGGTTATTGGGATGCCAGCAATGTATTTTGGCCATTGAAAGATGGATGGGGAATTTGCAGGAGGAGAATCAAACGCAAATCCTACAGAAATAACCACAATTTTAAAATTTATGTTTAATCTGTACAATCTGCAGTTGGTGGAACATCAGATTTTCTTCCATATGATTGGGGAAGCACAACATTGGAAAGCTGCAGCAGAAAGCAAAGTAGAAAATAAGACAGTAAAAATTTCAGGTTCAAAAGAGGACAGAGGTCAGTTTTGAAATGTGATGTGAACGCTCCTGTAGGATTTTGTTAAACAAAGAAACTAAAGGGAACTTAACAACAGCAAAGTAATTAAACCAAGTTAAAAACAAAAAAAAACAAAAAACCAAGAACTAAACCAAGAACAAACTATTAATTCAAAATTTTATGAAAAAAACAAGGAAGCCCACCCTGTTCAACAAGATAGTTTGATGTCTTTTGTAGGCTTTGAGCACAGAAAGCACCATCCTATCATCTTCTTGGGGAAGCTAAATTTCACACATCCTCAATCAATCAAATACCTTCCCTCAAGCCCCGGGGCTGTGATATTTCACTCAGTCAAAGCCAGAAGACAGCAGAGACCAAGACACTTCCAGGATGGGAGCCTGATTAGATGTATACTCCACAAATGCTCCATTACCCTCACAGCAAAGAAACAGTACTGTATCTCAAGAAATGATGTCTAGCTTCAGTAGGATCTCTGGATGCTTTTGTCAACAAGATTGCAAGCCCCTACTGTCAGAGCTTTTTTCCACTATGAAATTCCTGTTGCTAGTGATCAAGTTACATCTTCATCTTCTTTTCAAATAAGCTGAGCAACATGAGCTCTGAAAGCTTCATACCATAGGGCTCAAATATTTTGATCTCACATGGCCAAATATTTTGAAAGAGAATGTCACACTTTTTCCCTAAAGAGAAAGAGAGTTTCACACTTTTCCCCCAAAACCCCCAACATATAAAAAACATAACTTCCATGAAAATTGCTTTAGACTAGATACTTTTTACCACAATTTAGCCTAGAAAGGGGCAAAATATTGAGAGGCTCTTAATACTTTTATTCAGTATTTCCATTTTCATGCCTTTTAGCTGGGTAAATTAATTGCAACAAATTGATCCCTACTTATATTCAGAAACTATGCCTTTTTTTTTTTTGTATGTTTGTAATTTGAAATTTTATAACACATTGCTTAGGCAAAGTTATTTCAACCTATAAAGTAACACTTGCCTACTGCAATCATTGATTCAAATATTGTCTCACTCAAACTTCTAATTTCCATCTACGATTGATTACTTAAATATGGGAAGATATTTGGGTATTCTTCCCCTTCCTGTTAGTTGAAAGACTCGAATTTACAAAGAGTTTCCTGCAAAGATTTAAATTAGAACTTAGCAAATAGTCTCCACCTAACAATTCAGGAAATGCATTATCTTTCTTCTCACTAACTCTCTGGGGAAAGATCCTCAAATAAAACTGATGTGTTGCTAGCAGGAGTTGTTCTTCCCCTTCTTCCCACATGCATATAGTTTACAGATCACACACAGTTCCCTGGAATATTTAATATTCAAAATTCAAAGTCTTTTGAATGTTCTCACTAATTTTCACAACTGTAGTATTACGCTGAACTGGTTGAACACAATAGCCATTAAGGCCTGCACAACCAAAAACCTCATGGCAAGCAAACCTTGACCAGCTTTACCCTCTCCTTATTTGCTACACTTGCACAGCAGCAGAGCTTGAGGAGCGCACATTTGAGATGACACTTGTCATTCTAATACAAGGCAAACCACTTTTCATGCTAGCCTTGGTCTAAGGGATGACGGTCACTTCAGACACCAGAGTGAGAAAGAAAAGGAAGAAAAGAAGTGAAAGTGATGTCTTTGTTTGCTCGGGCTTGGAGAATGCAGAAAATTGTGCCTTGCCCGTTCCCAGCTAAAAAATTATCCCTCTTCCAAGACTGTCACTCCATTTCTGCCCTTACTCATATTCCTTTACTGTGTCCTCAATGCTCCCACTTATTCAAGCTACAGAGGATCACATCTGTGGGAGAAACACTAAACATCGTGCAGAGGTAAGGATAATGTGAGCAATAGACATGTGGGAAGGGGAAAACTGAGCCTGAAACAGTTTTCCCTGCAGGAAGCACCAGCTATGGTCTCCCTCTGAATTCATTCATTTTAATGAGATTTTGATTCTGCCTTGGAAGTCCTTTTCCCCTTCCCAAATTTCCTCTTGGAGAATCCGAGTACCATCTCAAGATCAGGCCTGGGGTGCCTTTGTTAGAATAACTTAGTAGAAATTTAAATGGATGGGAGAAGAGTTTAAGTTTTCCTGTTGTCAACTATTAATACATTCTTCAAAATGTTTGCAGAGGGTATTTCTAGAGAGAGGGAAAAGCTTGCTGCTTTGTGAGTTTTTATTTTCAGTTAAGGGAGCAAAAATTGCAATCCTTAACCCCTTGCTCATCTGAAATAATGCAGGCACACCTGCCTCAGCCTGGGAGCACCTGAAAGTCCACGGACATCTCATTCACATCTCTAACTCTATCCTCACTGCCAGTCATATCTAGCAAAGCTCCCAGGACATCTTTGGGGATCTCTGAGAGGCCTGAAGCTGCTTTGTGCTATATAGAGGAGTTCCTCCACCAAATTTGTGCAGGGCCACATCCACCTTCTGTCTGCACAGCAGGGAGATTGCTCACTAGTAGTAGGAGAGACCAGGGCTCAGTGATGGCTTTCCCTCAGCTACCAGGAAGCTTCCTAAATGCCAGGTTTGGGGCTATTCTGGAGCAAAACCAGCCTGACCTGCCTGTAGAAGGGGTCAAAATTTGAATGGTGGTATCATTAAAGCTGAATTAAGACACAGAAAAGCTGGTGTGAGTGTGACAACCTAGCCTAGTAGTCAGAGCACTTGGTGGGCAGAAAGGAACTCCTGGAGTATATTTAATGGCTGTTTGATTATTTAAAATGTTTATTCAAGCAGAAGCTTTAAATCATGCCTTCCATCCTTGCAGAGTGCCCCAGCTCACAGGCTCAGGAATATGCCTGGGTCTTCACATACCTTTTCTATCTGATTCAGTATACTTCTTTTTTGTACAATTCAAAGCACCAGAGCATAAATGGGAAGGTATGGGCTGTGCTACCCTCTGCTCGAGGGAGCCCACAGCCTCCAGCTGAGGGCTCTCAGGTGCCAACTTTTATTTTCTACAGGCAGAGGAAGGGCCTCACGCCAGTTGTCCTTAAGACTCGGTCCCCAGTCATGCCAGAAACTGTCAGAAACCCCAAGCTTGAACTAGATGAAAAGGAGTGTTTGATGGGCAAAGAAAACCGCAGTACATTTCCACAGCCTTGCCTCCGGCAGGTCCCCGCTCCATGCTCTATCTGCTTGGAGTCCCCTTCTGCGGCACATACCCTTCCCGTCAGTCGTGCGGGAGGCTCAGGGACCTGCCCAACCTAAGACACAGTTGCATATAACTGCCCAGGACTGCATTGTACCACTCGAAGAAACAGAATTTCAGCCAATGCTGAAATGCTATCCAGCCTCAGAAAGTCAGTTGCTGCTTTCTGAACCAGCAAATATCCTCAAGTCTGTGGGAAGCCTGCGTAAACACCATGACCTGGTATTTCTGAAGTGGCCACGAATCTAAATCAGCTGAGGGAAACAGTGCGTGTGCCTTGAAGCTAGGCATAAACATATTTTGTAAGGGCTAATCTTCATGTTGTCCTGTACTTTGTTCCCTATTCCTTTTCTGCATTTCAACCAGAACCCAAGTCCATATGTCTTTTCAAACAAACCACAAATAATTTTCCCTCTTGAATCTGTTTGCCATTGTAGTGACACTATTTTACAGCGCACCAAGAATTTCCTGAGTTTTTTTAATACTATAACAATACCTCAGTTTTAATTACTTGAACAAAAGGATTTCAAGTCCGTCAGAATGCCTTTCAAGGCCTGCGAAGATATTAACTGATTCCATAACCAATTACCTACATTTTCCTTTACTTATTGCAAATGTGACCTTTTGTTAGAATTTGATTGCAAGTTTCCTGCTGTGAGTATATAACTATCTGTGTGTCTGAGAACGGCTACGCTCCACTCATGTGATGACTGCTGTTAATTTTAATACACTTTGATGGCTGGAGAACAAATAAGTGTCTGTGACACAGTGCAGAGACATTTGAAGGTGGATAAACTACCACTTTAATGAGTAGAAATCAGCAAGTAAAGGGGCCTTCCAGTGACAAACCAGAAGACCTTCAACCTAAGCAAAGCAAAGTATTTTTCAGCCTGGAGGGGATTAAAAAAAAAATCCTACTTTCCATATAGAGGTAGAATAACAAAACACCCCATAAAAATGATGCAAATCAGAGAAAAGAGGAATACATAAATAAATGCTCTCAAGAGATAGTCTATTTCTCTTATAAATGAAACTATATGGGAGAAAATATTTCAGAGAAACTATTGCAGCTGTATATTTTTATTACCTGTTGACAGTAATTCTCTGAGATACAAAAAAAAAATTCGTTTGTAGACCTGTTTTCTCCATACTGGCACTGTATTATTGTTGTTTGGTTGGGTTTTTTTTTTTCCTTGACTCCAAAGACAATCCTCGGGCTAGAATCCTACCTCTGAAGAAAAATATACTCAGAGATTTGTTGGAGTCCAGAGAAGAGCAAGAATGAAAATTAGGAAGCTGAAAGGATTCGGTTGCAAGACAAGATTAAAAAAAGTTACTTACCCTGACTAAGTAATGGTCAAGGTGAAACATGTAAATTCTTTATATATATTTAAGTATTATGAAACCTTAAGAGTGAGAGGTATTAATTCACAATATTAAAGGAGTATAGGGATATTAGAAAGGTCGTATATAGTCTAAAAATACGTAGACTGGATTATTTATTGTACAGAAAAAATATACAAATTCTTCAAAGAAAATGAAGAAAAAATATTGCCTGCTTATGTAAAATGATATTGGGCTGAAGTTTGGCTCTTGAAGCTGCATTCTTTTCCTTACTGTTATTTCCACTAAAAATGCACAGTTGCACAGAGAGGTTCCATTGTGCAAAACCAGGAGACAAACAGAAAAGCCTTGCACGTAGGTTCTTTTTTTCTTCCTTTTCTAGTTTTCCTCCATAGTTTGTGGGTGTATTCTGAAACCTAAATACTGACTTGTTATCACTAGTGGAAGAGTTTGCAGAGCACAGCAACATCTCTGATTACATGTAAAAAAGGAGAAGCAAGCAGAAAAGATTCTCTGAATATATTCTTTCCTACTCAGTCACTATTGAATGGTTCCCCAAATGGATGAAATGATCAATTATTAGCCTACAGAATTATCTTTCCTCATGTTCCCAATCACTGATTAGAGAGTCTTATTTATTTTCAGGAAAAAACAGTTTTTATCTTGTTGCCCCCAGAAAGAAATCCCATCTTCACAATGACTCCAGAATCTACCACTTGCCTGGGGCCTTACTCCCTTAATAAACACTCTATACAATAATAAGAAAAGTTTCAGATTTGCACGAGGACTTAGGGTGCTCTACAGCATTTTAGTTTCAGAGCCTATAGCTGACTTGTTTTCTGTTGTCACTGTTAATTAAATGAGCAGAGGAAGGGCATTGCCTTTGTTTAAGATGCAATATACTTCCCATTATAAAAGTATTTTTCAGTAATAATAATTTCTGCCAATCTCTTAATGTTTTGGTCTGAAATTGCCCATGCAGAGTCAGATCATTTTATCCTAGTTGCTGGAAGAGCAAAGATAACACAGCTGATTTCAAGAGTCAGATGAGCAAAATTACCATGCTGCTTATTCCAGCTCCTCCACTGAGTGACGGTGTCAGAGGATACCCTGCTGTATCTGACATCCTTCTCAAAAGGCAAGAAAAAGCTCTTGGTCTGGCAGGCCCCATCATCATGAGTTCATCCTTGCTAAGGTAAATTTTAATGGTCACTTGTTGGTCACTATCATGAAGTGGTCCCACAGTGTACTGGGACTTGCACTTTTGGCACACACCATCCACAGAGCCACCTAGAACTCAGGGTGCTGCTCTCCTTTTTTTTTTTTCTTTTTCTATTTAGGTCACAGGGAGAAGGTTGTCTTTGTCCCATTACCTGAGTAGCTCCATGGCTGGTAGGTAGCTGGCCTCCACCAAAATTGCCCTTCTACTCTTCTAATGTCAAAAATCTGCCATGATGCAGCTACCAGCTTGCACCAACCTCTTTTATTCTACTGACCCCAAGAGTGGCCAGCAGTCATCCAAAAACCACCATTATTATCTTGCCAACTAGTCAATGAGCTTTCTAAGCCTCCTGCCTTGCTAGCAGTAAAGTTCTGTATCAGAAAGTGTTTTTTCAAGACATTAATAAATGCCCTCTTTCCTTTAGTGCACCAGACTGCAACCCTCTAGATACCTGGTGCACACATGGCTGTTTGGAAAAGAAAGCCAGTTTCCAAAGCAGTACTGTAATGGCAAGAGCATGAGGGCAAGCAAGGCTTGAGCTGTCAGAGCTATACTGATTGTAGCAAAACACTTGAGTGCAAGNCTCATTGCCAGCTTGTATCCAGACTTGGCCTTCTTCTACAGCGCAACTAGCTGACATACTACATAGCTTTTTGGAATACAAATTGACACACAGGGATTGAAAATGATCCTGAGGAGGATGAGCAAGGTTTGTGCTCAGCAATAGCCTCAGACTGGAACTAGCTCATCAGCCAACAGACACAGTCAAAAGAGATCTGGCACACAAGTCCAAAGGCTTGGGTGGCATTTCCAAGAGGAATGACAAGTAACAAGTACTTCCACACAACTTCTTAAAAAAATCAATGTTGAATCCATGTTCACACTGAATAGAACCTATCTGTAAAATAGAGCACTTTGTAGAACATTGTTCACAAAAAGGTTCAGTCAGTCTTGCCTTTTTGTATCAGCGTGACCTGTGATTTTTTTTTTCCTGGTTCTCATTAAGTATTACTAAAGCAAGCAGGAGGGAGGAAGTGCTTATATTACAATGGATATTTTTTTAATAAAATGTAATTCATAGCCAGATATATGTCACTCAAGGTCATGAATCCTAGACTGCGAAATCCAGTGAAACAGCAAATCTTACCAAATCTTCTTATATTAAGGGCAAAGAGCATTTCAAATATAAGACAATCAAGATGAATTAGAAGTCAGAATGATACAAAATGCAAAGCTGCATGTCTTTCAGAACTGATACTGCTTGCTATTGGCACACTGTATTTACACAACAACTTGCAGAATACCCCTGATCTGTATCTTTCCCCATTATCATCTTCCTTGTCTTGTTCTTATTAGTTTCCAATGGGAAGTTATTTATACATTTCTGCCTTTTTTGATCTCTTAGAACTGATTTTTCTTTTTTACTACATCATAACCTTCTAAAATTAATTACAAAAATATTGATAAAACCAGTAAGGAAAACACTAATAGCAAAGGAAATTATGCATTTCCAATACACACCTATAAAATGCAGTCAGTCTTTGCAAACCACAACTTAAAAGTTGTACTGTAGGCTGTAAAGTTTCTTTATGAGCAATAAAAAGGAAAGCCTGATGCTTTGTATCAGTCAAAAAGTGTTACTGGACCAGCTATGTGATGACAAGGGTTTTCAAATGGATTTATTTTTTGCTCTTTCCTCTGCATCAACAGAACAATTTTAACCACTGTGTAGATTGAGATTGTCATATTAGTAGCCACTGGTCTTGCTGGTGAAGCAGAATGATGAGGAATTGCACTGCTTTCAGAGGCTAGTGGTATTTTATGTGCAAGATGGACAGGGTGGGTGGGATTCAGTTGCCTAAACATTGTCACCTCGTGCTATCTGAGATGCCCTGGGGCAGCCACGGCATCTGCATGGGTCTAGTAGGTCTGAAGTAGGACTTCAGGGAGATCCACTCCCTAGCAAAACAGCAAGTAGAAGCCAGGCAGGCTTAAAATGTCAGAGCCAATACCAAAAGTGATACTTGACACTTCCGTTTAGGCAACTGAATTTTCCCGTCCTCCTTGAGTATTCAGTAGCTTGACCTCCTCGGAGTGCCTGGGGCTGTAGCTCGCCTTTCACTCCATTCCTACTAGAAAATGGAATTTCTCCAGAAATTTCATCGAAACTGGAACTTGCACCCCAAGATTTTGATTCCCCAGTTATGCAGCTGGGAAAGGATTGAAAGATTTTCTGTCTGTTTCCTTTCTTCCTCTTCAGGAGTTCACAGAAATTATGGGATGCACTAGCTGGGTCATTATACCTCACTTCTGGCCACCATGCTAGAACACAAGGGAAACCCTCCTGAAGGTGTTAGGGTTTGCTAACACTTGTCAATCTGTTTTCAAATTAAATCATAGAATGGTTTGAGTTGGAAGGGATCTTAAAGATCATCTAGTTCCAACCCCCCTGCCATGGGCAGGGACACCTTCCACTAGACCAGGTTGCTCAAAGCCCCATCCAACCTGGCCTTGAACACTTCCAGGGATGGGGCATCCACAGCCTCTCTGGGAAACCTGTTCCAGTGTCTCACCGCCCTCATAGTAAAGAATTTTTTCCTAATATTTTGCCCCGGTTTTGGCTGGGATAGAGTTAATTTTCTTTCTAGTAGCTGGTATAGTGTTATGTCTTGGATACAGTATGAGAAGAATGTTGATAACACACTGATGTTTTCAGCTGTTGCTAAGTATTGTTTATACTAAGTCAAGGATTTTTCAGCTTCTCATGCCCAGCCAGCAAGAAGGCTGGAGGGGCACAAGAAGTTGGGAGGGGACACAGCCAGAACACCTGACCCAAACTGGCCAAAGGGATATTCCATACCATGTGACGTCATGCCTAGTATATAAAGTGGGGGCAGTTAGCCTGAGGTGGGATCGCTGCTTGGGAACTAACTGGGCATCAGTCAGCAAGTGGTGAGCAATTGCATTGTGCATCACTTGTTTTATATATTCCAATTCTTTTATTATTATTATTGTCATGTTATTATTGTTATCATTATTATTTTCTTCTTTTCTGTTCTAGTAAACTGTTCTTATCTCAACCCACGAGTTTTACTTATTTTTTCTTTCCCGATTCTCCCCCCCATCCCACTGGGTGCAGGGGGAAGTGAGTGAGCAGCTGCATGGTGCTTAGTTGCTGGCTGGGGTTAAACCATGATATATCTAATCTAAATCTACCCTTATTCAGTTTAAACCATTACCCCTTGTCCTATCACTACACTCCCTGAGAAAGAATCCCTCCCCACCTTTCCTGGAGGCCCCCTTTGGGTACTGGAAGGCTGCTATAAGGCCTCCCTGGAGCCTTCTTTTCCCCAGGCTAAACAATCTCAATGCTCTCAGCCTGTCTTCACAGGGGAGGTGCTCCAGTCCTCTGATCGTCTTCGTGGCCCTCCTCTGCACCTGCTTGAGCAGGTCCTTGTCTTTCTTATGTTAGAGGTCCCAGAGCTGAATACAATACTCCTGGTGGGGTCTCACGAGAGCGGAGTAGAGGGGGAGAATCATCTCCCTTGACCTGCTGGTCACGCGTCTTTTGATGCAGCCCAGGTTATGGTTGGCTTTCTGAGCTGCAAGTGCACATGGCCGAGTCATGTTGAGCTTCTCATCAACCAACACCCCCAAGTCCTTCTCCTCAGGGCTGCTCTCAATCCACTAATCGCCCAGCCTGTATCTGTGCTTGGGATTGCCCTGACCCATGTGCAGGACCTTGCACTTGGCCTTGTTGAACTTCATGAGGTTTGCATGGGCCCACCTCTCAAGCCTGTCAAAGTTCCTGTGGATGGCATCCTGTCCCTCCAGCATGTCAACTGCACCACACAGCTTGGTGTTGTCTGCAAACTTGCTGAGGGTACGCTCAATCCCACTGTCCATGTTGCCGACAAAGACGTTAAAACAGTGCCGGTCCCAATACTGACTCCTGAAGAATGCCACTTGTCACTGGTCTCCACTCGGACATTGAGCTGTTGGCCTAAGACACATGATCTCTCACAAAACAAATAAAAGCTACTGAAATCTTTGCTGCCTTACTATGCTGTTCGGTGGTGAGTGCTCTCAGTTAGGAGGTGAAAGATCTGCTCTGAGATACCTATTAATTTGGAAACAAGGAGCTCAACTCACTTCTACTGGCCAGGAGACTGCCTGCAGCAGAAAACCATTGAAGAATTGCAGGTGCAGCCTTCCCAGGCTTGACAGAGCTGTTCCATCTCATGTTAATAATTAAATATTCATTGGAGCATGGACCAGAACCTGACTCTCCCACTTCCCAGGTGATAGCCCTAATTACATGCCTATGTCATCAATCTCTGTCTCTGCTATAATGAATTGTCATTATTTGTATATACTGGAAGAGTTTTAACAGGAGACAGCTCCCCTCCCTCTTCCCCTCCCCTCCGAATATCTGACAGCCAAGGGGTTGCAGCACTCTTTCTGGCACAGATGAAGAGCTGGGTTCAAGTCTCTCCTCTGAATTACAAGGAGTAATGAGTCTGAGAAGAAGTGCATGGAGAATAGCCACAGTCACTGCAAGGTAGCCCCTGAAGACACTTCCTTTGGCTAAGCTCAGGGAGACTGAATCTGGTAGGAATTTGACTGAGGTCATTATGAAGAAGAATCCTGACCCGGTTGGTTGCGGGTACGTGTTTGTGCATGCCTGTTAGCCACTGAACTAGGGCTTTAACAATCTTGCTTGTTCCTTAAGCCTAGAGTTATGCACCAAAAGGAACTTAAGGATGCCTAAGTCTCCTCGCACATCTAGCCCTTGTTATCTACAGGATTTCCTGCGGAGGTATACATTGCTTCAAATAGTTTTCTAATGAAAGACAGTATCAACAATCAATATACTGGCTCTATGCTCCTCTCCCTTCAGGTGTCATTACACAGCTCTTGCCACTGACTCGAACAACATAAAGATTTCACATTAAGACTCACACAAAAGATCCTTCAGACTCTATAATCACATATTGCCTCTCCGGGGCATTTTCTACAATGCAATACCATATTTTCATATCCATTACTCACATTCTTTCTAATACTTTCAGCACTAACACTGTTGGAATTACTTGTGCAGGCTTTAAATAGGCTGGTTTTACTACACTAAATAGGTGTTTCCCCAGAGTTTTCCATAGCTATATGCTTCCTGAAATACAGCACAAGAGAATTAGTTTATCACAAGTTAAGAGTCTCTTAATGCTTACCTTTTCTTTAGGAAAAGAGATTAGAACTGAAACACTTAGCACTATTTATAATAGACTCACTAGTTCTGTGCACCCTCTGTGTGTGCAGAATTACTAACTCTACGGTGTAGAAAAGGTTCTATTACACTCCAGTCAAAAGACAGTATTATACGTGACGTCTTTACATCAACCTCTTTAATATTGTAGCCTCTCTCTTTAGTGTCCGAGTGCTTTGCCAAGGCAAGCTGAAGCAGGGGCCAATGCAGTCCCTATGTGACTGGGAGAGGTGAGGGACAGAAGATGAGTTTTACCCCTTGCATCGCTGATCACATACTGGGGCATGACCCTTCTTGCCCCACCATACACTAGCCAGGACAAGGCTCCCACTCGCCAGCTACTGCATGGTGTCACAGATGCCCTTCAATGATCTGCATATGCCTCCTGTGACCAAGATGCCAAGGAAAAACCGCAGTGCTGTGCTGTGGATACCCAGGCTCCCAGTGCTGCTGCAAAGAGCTGGAGATGGGGACTACTGTGCCCTTAACCCTTTCTGTAAATCTGCACCTGCAAATACTGACCGAATTTTATTACAGATAACATGCTCATAGCCAATCCATGCCCATACCATCTATCTTTGGTCTTTCCCTGTTACATCCATCATGTTTGTTTTACAAGTAATTACGATGTAAGGCAGCAGTAATTAAAACTTTGCCTTATAAAATCCATTCAAAACTCTACTTTTCAAAATGGCCCCATGTAAATCTTTTGCACTCCAATTGTGCTTTTGTTAACAGCAGTTACAAAACTGTCACTCCAGTGAGTAATTTGGAATTACTCTTAATTTCACTCTAACACAAGTGACAGGAGAATCAGGCTTTCTGAATCAGGCTTTAACACGCTCAGAGGGAGAAAAACATTGAAGGTAAAACTGAGTTTTTGCTTTGTTCGTGCTAGCATTCAAACATTATGCCTTCATCCCAGCATGGTCTTTGTGAAGCCAGAGAGAGATGTGCAGCGGGACAGTGTATATTGATTCACAAAGTCTTTTGGGACCAAGGAGAAATTTTCACCTGCAGTTGGCTATGAGGGAGGGAATGGCACACTGCTAGAGCCTGGATCATAGTGTTTCTACAGCAGGAAAGATGGGAAAAGCAGTGAGATCATCTGTTTGGACTCAAACGTGCTCTCTGAAATACAGCTACAAGTACTATTGATTTCATCTCCTTTCATCCATACAGGAGAAAGACAAACTTTACCTCTGCTTATCATTGTATTAATAATTAAGAAACTAAAAACCTAGCTGTGATCTCCCATATATAAGTAAGAAAACATGATGAAATATATGAAGAAAAAGGGAAGGGAATAATGTTGCCTGAGCAGTTGACTTGGCTACTGTGAAGAACATACAAGTACATCTGCCTTATCACATTATTATTATTGTGGTGGCTTGCCATGCCATCTAGCAGGGACTCAGGGAACTACCAGTTCTGGGGAAGTGAAAAGGCAACACAAAATCAAGACAAGGAAAAAAGTTCTGGAATATATATTTACCAAGAGTAAATATAAGCATTTGCATTTTTCAGGTAAAACAATTTCTGAATGACGAGTAGCTTCTATAAAAAATATCTTTTACCTTTAATTCTGTAATATAGACCGAGCACTTTCACAAATTCACTATACATTGTGTATGAAAATATTTTTCTTCTACTTTTAAATGTCTCATGTTTGCTCATTTTTTCTAATATTAACAAAGAAAATCTGCAGCTGGCTTTCCATACATCATGCAGCATTACTATTTCACTTCTGTTGTGTTCATTTTCTTAATCCCTTATCTGAATTTTTTTCTGATGCTTCTTTGAGCTGAACCCCTCATGCTTCTAGACCAATACTGAGACTGCACTCACAGTGGTTTGTGAACATCACCAATGACCAGATAAACCACACACTAACATCTGTCTAATGTAGTTGCACTTTACTCCTTACTGGCATGCAAAAATGGCTTTTTAGACTTTTTTTAAAGGGGTAACATGACAGTTTTTTAAGTTAAAGTAATTTCCCATCCAAGAAATTACTAATCCCCACCAGGTAAACCAAATCAAAACAGTACATTAAGGCAAACTTCATCACTTCAGCTTCCTACTTGAGGACTGTACTTTATATTGCATGGACAAAATCATATTTCTGTTCTCTTTTTAAGCATTTTCTGAAGCAGGAGAGTTGACTGACAAACATTTTATTTGTTCTTAAGATAAAGCTACAGCCATTCTATCACTTGGCCACACAGG
Organism: Pandion haliaetus; assembly: GCA_013401275.1. Taxonomy (NCBI): domain Eukaryota; kingdom Metazoa; phylum Chordata; class Aves; order Accipitriformes; family Pandionidae; genus Pandion; species Pandion haliaetus. The sequence goes on along the minus strand of VYZV01021630.1, from coordinate 81,357 downwards.
CAAAGCCTTTCCCAACCTGTACATATACCTTATGTTTGCCCCAGGCAACTCTTAAAAGGACACAAGAATGCCCCTACTGCTGCCCCTCTACCTTCCACTGGGAGCCCCAGCCTCTGGCATTCTATAGACATTAATAACTTTGACATTTCTCCTTCATTTTCCGTCCCTTTTCCTCAATTCCTACTGTATCTAGCTTCCCTCTCTAGTATGAATGCCTTACATTCCACACCTTTATTCCATGTGCCTTTTCTCCTCACTTTAGCAGTTTTCTTATGCTCTCTTGCAATGCATAGCAGATCCTACCAAAATGTGGTTATGACCTCTCCTGCAAACAGAAGCACTTTGGCTGCATTCTCCCCATTGCAGCTATCAGGATCACCACAGACAGTTCAGAGAAAAAATTTGGACAAGCCAAGATCTGCTGCTGACTCCACCACTGTGCTTCCTCCACTCCCCTCATCCAGCAGAATGGGCTGATGGGGAGAACAAGGACACAAGCTCAGGCTAAGACCCAGCACATGACTCCAGCCTCAGCCAGCCCTGCTGTTGGCCATGAACCTATTTCTTCTTGGTCCCTCTGTGAACACAGGGGCATCAGTCCCTAGAGTGTGCATCAAGTGTGTCATGTTGCTGCCTGGCAGAGCTCGTATCTGCAGCCATGTCTCTTGGCATACCATCTAGAAAAGCCAGGGTCTCTACCAATCCTGACGCTGCATCTGTGGTGTCCTGGTTGCCAGTTCACCCCATTTGAAAACATACATATGCGAATTAGAGGCAGGACCCTTGGCTATGGCAACGCTCTCCAAGAGACAGAGAAATGCGGTTTTCTCCCTGTCACTGAAGGAACCCTGTTAGACACGAGAGAGAAGGGGAATCCAATTGTTGGGTCATCTTTGTACCTTTAAGCATATGGGAAATCTTTAAATCCTGCTACCCACCTGCCCCAAGATACTCATCTCCCAGCCTAACCCTCCCATTGGGCTGTACCAACCTCTGCTACCTGCTCTCTTGGCATTACAAGTTACAGACAATATAATGGTTGGAACATGGTGTCAGAGGGTCTGAGTCGTCACTGACAATACAAGGACTCCCTCTACCAGCTGCATTGTTCCCCTGAAAAATTCAGTGATTTTCTTCTGAAACCTAAGGCACATTTGTAGGAAGTGGTTTTGGTCTAGGGGGAAGGCCAGACTCACAAAGGACTTGCACCCCTTTCTTTCATAATGCAATCTAACAAGTCAGTGTAGATACTGGCTCATGTTTCCTGGCAAAGCACCACTGAACAGCATCTGTTGCCTCCTTGGATGACTACAGACTGCCACGCACTGCCAGGAGGACATCACTGGTATCCACCTCTTGTTTATTTGCTTTTGCCTTTTTAGCCTTGTTCCCATCCCTCCTTTTTCAGTTATCTTCCATAACAAGCAATTGTCTTCTTCTGTAGCCTTGTATCATGTTCTCTCTCAGTCATCTTTCTTCCAAGACAGAGTCACAGTCTGTTTAGTTTTGCTTCATGCAGAACTTCTGTATCTCTGACCAGTGCTGCTGTGAGATGCCTTGATAAAGGATTCTGCAGATGCTATTAAGTTCACACAGGTTAAAAAATGGATTGAACAAAGTGAGAAAAAAAAAAAATCTGTCTAGTGCTCCTAATTAAAAAGATATGACACCAGAAAATCCCTGAGCTGTAGGAGTGAAGCATCCCTATACGTAGCCTAGCACCTTTATTAGTTTAAAAATTTGCTCTATGGTGTCTGGAACTTCTGTTCAAAATTCAGTTTGCCAGAGTCATCCCTTAAAAAAAGCCCACAACAAAACAAAAGCAACCAAAAAAACCCAAGCCCAGAAAAGAGTCTCTAGCATGGGAATCATGATCTTCAAAGACTCTGCTTGTATGAATGATATCATTTTGATCAAAAAAGATCATAATTCTCTATTATACCTTCTAAAACTATTCTGTATGGACTAATGATTTCTTTTTCCTCGGTTGTCACAAAGGATACAGTTAGTCAAGACGCAGCAAATGAAAAGAAGCACTATGGGATATATAAATGTTACATATACATAGAGACAAATCATTTTGTCTGCCTATAACAGCTCTTATTTTATTTTTATATATTTTGCTCACTTGCCTTTCCTTCATACCATCTCCTTGTATCACATCAAAACGATCTTAAATAAAAATGTAAACACAAGAATTAAACAAAGAATTACCTAATGATGCATTAAAAAAAATGAATTATTTTGATCAATTTACAAATTGATTTGACTATAGTCTCTCTCTGGCTTTTCTCTCGGGCAAGCAACATGGCCGGCAGGAAGAGACCCAGGGGAGGGGCCCTCAGCCCCCACGACCCTCCTCTCCCTTCTCCCGTAGTCGGGCGCCTTTCCGGCCACAGGCCCCCCACGCCCAAACCCGCCATAGTTGGCCACACGCATCGGCCACCGTCACAATTGCCATCACAGTGGCCTGCTGCTGTCACCGGCCCTATAGCAGCAGGGGCCCTGCAGCTGGCCCACAGATCGCCGAGCTTCCAGGCCCTCAGGTGCCAAGCATGCTTGGACGGAAGAGGAGCCGGGGCAGCGAGGCGGATGGCTGCCCACCTTGGCGTGGGATGCCACAGAGCCCCTCCCCGCAACCACGGAGGAGGAAGGCACGTCCCAGGAGGAGGCAGCGGAGGCAGCGGAGGAGGAACAACAGAATCACCCCTCCCGCCAGCAGTGTCGTCAGCCTCGACCCGCTGGTCGACGCCATGCAGCGCTTGGCTATAGATCCACCAGCGAACGCCGTGCAGCCCAAGCGAGTCTGCCTGCCAGCGAGCAGCACCAGCAGCCAGGCGGGTGGCTGCCCACCTTGGCATGGGACAGCACACAGACGGTTCCCGCGACTGCCAAAGAGGAAGGCACCTCCCAGAAGCCTGAAGAAGGACAATTGGTGGAGGAGGAGGAGGAACAGGAACAACATCACTCCTCGTGCCATGCGAGCAATGGCCCGCACTCATGCAACCATCGTCATCCAGCACACTGCTGTGGGCACACCGGGGAACAGCATGGGGCCCTGGCGTACCTATCTGCTGAGATACGGCGTGAGGCCCAGGCATAACAGCCCACCAAAGGATGACGTGGAGCCTATGGAGGTGGATCCACCAGCGTGGCCCCAAATCCACCACAGCATGGGGCCAATGACAACGAACCCACCAGACGATGGCGTGGAGCCCATGGAGGTGGATCCACCTCAAGGAGAAACATCGAAGGCAGTGGGTGCACCTGCCACAGGGATCACCTGGCTGCACCCCAGCCACCCAGGCTCCTACGCATCAGATGGTGCCAACACCGTTGCAGGAGCGCCCGGCCAGCTCCCGACTGGCGGTCCAGCCTCTGCACCTTCATGACTGGACAATAAAAAACAACAAAAGAATAAAAATGCTCTCGTCCTCTTATTTGCACTTAGGCAACTGCGCCTGCACGCCTGTGTCCCCTCCCGCTCTCTGTCTTTGAGTAGGAGACTCTTTCTGGAAACTTTCCATTTCCATGCCCACCTTCGTGCTTTGGCGGTGCCTTACATTCTGGGGATTTTTAGGCCGTAACATCAGTAATTTGATAATACTTTTTGAAATGGAGTACAATTGTCACCAGAAAAGCCATTGAACCCTAGGAATTTCTTGGTTCCAAAGACATTAATCTGTTAAGAGACCTGAATTGTAGTTTTAAAAAGAAAGTTGGATGCATAGGAAACGCCATGCAAAAATGCAGTATTTTCCTGCCTCGACCTGTAAGTACCCAATCTTTGACAAAAGTTTAAAGCGCCCTTTCAATAATCTGAAATGATTGCTTTACATTTTCAGCACATAGCTGATACTATGCTTTGGTACCTTTTATCTGTGGTTTTCAAAATTTCGAACCGTTCCCAAAGGGAGGAGGTACAGACATATTCCAATGAACTTAACAAGAGCTTTGCATCATTTTAGTATGTCAACCCACAGGTTTTGTTAATTTTACCCTTCCAAGTCTCTCTCCCGTCCCACTCATCGGGATGTGAGCTATTGCCCGTGTAGTGCCTAGTTGCCAGCTGGGGTTTAACCATGAAAATTATGTGGTGCAGTTTATACACTTGAGGGAAAGCATGTAATCCAGAGGGATCTTGCCAGGCTTGAGCAGCAGGCCAGTGTGAACCTCATGAGGGTCTACAAGGCTCTGTACATATTCCTGCACCTGGATTAGTGTAATCACCAGTACCAGTACAGGCTGGGTGATGAGTTGATGAGAGCAGCCCTGCAGAGAAGGGCTTGGGCATACTGGTGAAAGAAAAATTATATGTGAGCCTGGAATGTGTGCTTGCAGCCCAGAAGGACAACCGTACCCTGGCCTGCATAAAAAGAAGCATGGCTAGCAGGTTGAGAGAGTTGATTCTCCCCTTCTACTCCACTCTTTGTGAGAGCCCACCTGGAGTTCTGCATCCTGTTCTGGTGTCCCTAGTACAAGACATGGGCCTGTTACAGCAGGCCTAGAGCAGGGCCACAAAGATGATCAGAGGGCTGGAACACCTCTCCTATGAAGAAAGGGTGAAAGAGGTGGGGTTGTTCAGCCTGGAGAAGAAAAGGCTCTGGGGAGTCTTTATTGTGGCCTTAAAATACTTAAAGGGGTCCTACAAGAAAAATGGAGACTTTTTACCAGGGCTTGTAATGAAGGACAAGGGCTGTTTCAAATTGAAAGAGGGTAGGTGTAGATTCAATATAAGGAAGAAATTTTTTATGATTATGTTGGTGACACACTGGAACAGGTTGTCCAGAGAAGCTGTAGATTCCCCATATCTGGAAGTGTTCAAGGTCAGGTTGGATCAGCCTAATCTAGTGGCAGATGTCACTGCCATGTGCAGGATTAGAACTAGATGATCTTCAAAGGTCCCTTTCATCCCAAACTGTTCTATGATCCCATGACTAGAATCACTAACCTTAGCAAACAGATTAATAAGAAGGGTCACATAATAAACCACATCGTTGCATACAAGGGACTACATCAGGAGGATGTTACTGAAAAGTAAAATACTTAAAAAACAATTCCACTATTTCTCACACAACCAGCTTTCAGCCCCTTGATGTTTCTACTCTGGACTCTAAATGAGGCAAGATTAATGAAGGGAAAAATTGCATATGACCAAGCAATTCAGAATCAGGATGCAGAAAAGAGACACAGGAAGCACGTGCAGACAACAGTAAGCTCAGCTCTAGATTTTGAGTGCTGAAAATTACAACAGAAATATTCTTCTAATATAATCCTTACCAAAAAAAAAAAAAGGAAATTCTTAAGACTGATTGTTTGCCTGACACTTAAAGAAAACAACCATCAAAACTTGACAGTACTCTACAACTGTAGCAGCAGAAGCCACTACCTCCAAGCTCCACTACAGTGACACGTCAGTATTTTCAGCACAGAAGTAGCCACTGGGGTTGCAGTTTTGGCTGCTGCAGCAGCTTCTGTTATTGTCTTGGCAGTAGCACAACCTGGATTCTTCAGATGTTCACCAGTTTTTTAAGACTGGATATCCCTAAGAAGGGCAAATGAAAGGGGAATCCAAATTTTACCACTGTATAGGAATGAAATTTTCCAAGACAATTAAAAAGGCACTTCTACAACCCAATGCCTTTCCACTTGAAAAATATCGAAAGCTGTATTTCACACACATAATAGCAGAGTGCAGTTTTTTTCAGAGAAGCACTTAAAAGCATCCTTTAAAATGTCACGAAATAGATATCCTAAAATATAGAATATTTATCAGTTCTCCTTTGCATTGTAAAGGATATACAGAAGATCTATCAGGACTTTCTATTCTACCCTTCACAACAAGGCATTCAAGAAATGTAAAAATGGAAAACGCAATCTCCCCAAAAAGATCTTTTCCCCATAAAATGTGTGTGGTAAGTTTGATACATCATCTAACCAAGATTAAGAAGTACAGATAAGCTTTTCTGTGTGCCATTAGCTGTTATCAGAGGGAGTGAAAGTGGTAATAGAACAAGATATGTAGCAAAAAATAAGAAATCTTAGAACAAATCTTAGAACACTTTCGCCCCACCCCTCCCTTCTTCCCAGGCTCAACTTCACTCTCAAATTCTCCACCTCCTCCCCCTGAGTGGCACAGGGGGGCAGGAAATGGGGGTTGCATTCAGTTCATCACACATTATCTTTGCCGCTCCTTCCTCCTCACACTCTTCCTCTGCTCCAGCATGGCATCCCTCCCACAGGAGACAGTTCTCCATGAACTTCTCCAGCGTGAGTCCTTCCCACAGGCTGCAGTCCTTCACAAACTGCTCCAGCGTGGGTCCTTCCCATGGGCTGCAGTCCTTCAGGCACAAACTGCTCCAGCACGGGTCCCTTCTATGGGCTGCAGTCCTTCAGGCACAGACTGCTCCAGCGTGGGTCCCCCGTGGGGTCACAAGTCCTGCCAGAAAACCTGCTCCAGCGTGGGCTCCTCTCTCCACAGATCTGCAGGTCCTGCCAGGAGCCTGCTCCAGTGTGGGCTTCCCACAGGGTCACAGCCTCCTTCAGGCATCCCCCTGCTCCAGTGTGGGGTCCTCCCCGGGCTGCAGGTGGATATCTGCTCCTCTGTGGACCTCCATGGGCAGCAGGGGGACAGCCTGCCTCACCATGGTCTTCCCCACCATGGGCTGCAGGGGAATCTCTGCTCTGGCGCCTGGAGCACCTCCTCCCCCTCCTTCTGCACTGACCTGGGGGTCTACAGAATTGTTTCTCTCACATGTTCTCATTGCTCTCTCCTGGCTGCTGTTGCCCAGCAGTTTTTTTCCCATTCTTAAATATGTTATCCCAGAGGCGCTACCACCATCGCTGATGGGCTTGGTGTTGGCCAGTGGCAGGTCCATCTTGGAGCCAGCTGGCATTGGGTCCATCAGACATAGGGGAAGCTTCTAGCAGCTTCTCACAGAAGCCACCCCTGTAACATATACACACACCCCCTGCCCCCCACTACCAAAACCTTGCCACGCAAACCCACTACACTGTATCAAAAGTTCCAGAGACTCTTCCAAGCACCTGGTTACTTACTCAAACTCTCTTATATTTTATCATTTGCTATCCTAAGGACTGTACTAACACAACAACATTATAAAGGAACCAAGATACAGCTTTGTAGACAGATGAGCTGCCTGTGGACTGCATGTGAAAAAGCAAATTAAAGTGCACAAGTGGAAACTGCTAGGACATTAAAGAAAAGAGTGGTTAATGGCATCAAAAATAAGGAACTGGATGTAGTACTAAAAATAATAGTAATGATAATTTTGATTGCATTTCTTCTCCTTGAACACCTAGACTGCTTTGTGGGTAGTCACCTATGGTACATAGGGTTGGAGCATACAAGATGCATCTGCACAGTAAAGCTCTTTGAGTTTCTCATGGATTACCCAAAACCTGAGCTTACATGACCACATTGGCTGCAATGAGCACTGGCAAGGAGGAGGTTGAAAACCAGGAGGTATGGATCCTTTCTGTGGCCTGGAATGGATCTCTACTCAGACAGCATCTAACCATGAACCTTACTTCTCTGCTCATTCCTAAAGAAAGGGCCAACCTCCTCTTACTCCCACTCTCTGCCCTAACTTTATGTACTTTGTAATATTCTTGGCATTTATCTGCCTTGCCTAAAATGTATGAAAATGGGGCTGCTCTGCCCCACTTCCTTTTTATCCATCCTGGCTGAAGAGCTGATGTTAAAGATTATTCTGTGACTGCCTCCACGGTAACTAAGGAACTGCCTGCCAAGAAAATGAAAGCACCTGTCACATCCATTTTCCTAAAAATAAGAAAATAATCCTCCCCCACTTTGAACATTCTGCATTACTAAAATGCAACAAACTGGTACTTCCATCTACTCAAAGTTTATTTTTCCCATTGTCTGTTCAGAAGATAAATCTTTGGACATGCATGTCTGTAAGAGTCCATAACAATACATTTTGGTTTATTTCACCTAAACCAAGTAAATTTACATGGGGGCAGTTATAACACAAGGTTAGAAAAAAAATTTGATTCAAAATGCTTTGAAGATAAGAAAACATTTGAAGAAGTCTTCAAGAAAAATTTTATACCCGAGCAAACATAGCTACATTGTATGAAGATCTCAGTAAGAGCTTTTGGTACAGATAGAGCAATTACAGAAATCTTCAGTGAACAGTCTGGCCCATGAAAGGATTTACACAGGAAGTGGTATTAGGGGCACATAATGAAAGATTAATACAAAGCAACAGTATAAACATGTCAAGAGAGTATCAGAAAGATAAGGCATAAAGCAAGATTTAGTTAACAATGAACATTAAAGGCAACAACAAGCAGTTCTATAGCTATACTGAAAAAAATCAGAAAGTAAAAGGATGCTTTGGCTCATTGACAGATAGGAAAAAACAGCAGCTAGCTGAGAACATCATTAAGTCTGAAGAAACCACTCGTTTCCTTTTTTGTGAAGAATCAAGCAAAGACAAATTGTGACCACACATTTAATGAGACCAGCCTTAATAAGCAGACAGAGATGCAAGCTAGAATATAGAAAGAATGTATTATAAATTCTTTGAAAGGAAATAGATATAGTCAAGCCAGAATGGTCTAAGGAAATTCATCCTAGGAACTGACACAAGGAATCCCCTAAGCATTGGCAATTATTCTAGGAACTCAAAGGACAAGATAGGCCCTAGAGGACTCTCTCAGAGTTTCTCCCTGCATTTACTTTTTAAAAACAATAAACAAACAAACAAACAAACAAATAAGACTACTTAAGGAATTACATTTGAACCTTCTTTACAGTAATCCCTGGAAATATTAAGCAGTATGCTTCAATCACATAGAATGAGGTAATTTAAAAAAACCAAGCACCACACACGAAACAATCCATATAGTTTTACCAACAGCTCATCATATTAACTTCCTCTCTTAGCATGCTAATTACCCTATTTCTCCACCCTTATCTACTAGGCTACATATCACCGTTAGTTAGGCTGCACATTATTCCACACAATATGCCTAAAGCAAGCTAAGGAAGGCCACCATGACATGGTAACAGATCTCCACACAAGCACCACCTTTTTCTTTCCACTTAGCATACTAACAACCAAGTGACAGATCTGACATTTCTCACCAATTCAACCCACAGTGCTCTCTCTGACCACATGTGGAGGATTTTAGGATGTTGTCTCAGCTGGGAAAAACATGAGGCCTGCAAGACTAATTCATGCTGTGATATCCACCAGCGAGCAGAAGAAGAAAACCCAAAATTTCTCTCCAAAACCACTGCATGTCTGTCTAGGCCAAAGGCATATTTTAATGAGATTCACATCACAGTTCAGCTAAAATTCTGTTTTGACCATGGACCAATACTGCCTGCTCCAGGAGGAGGCCTGGGCAGCTTTGCATTTGACAGTCACGGATTGCTGTAAGAAATCAGTTAGATTGCAGGAATCAGTCTGCACAGTACTACAAGGCAACGTAGCTCATAGCTTTTTCCAACCCATTCACATTTTGTTGTGAGCCTAACCTTGTTTTTAAAATCCTTTAATCTAAATTCTGTTCTTTCTTTTCATGTCATGGCCTCTTTGTTAAGCCTGTGTCCAGTCAGTAACCATAACTGCAGAAGTGTTTGGGTGTGATGGAGTAGGTTCAGAGAGCTCAAAGCTTAAGGCAGCTATGGCTGGAACACTCTGAAAATTAGAAGCCAGCCTTTAACAGGTCTCCTGGCCCACTGCAAAAGCATTATTCCCTGGATTTACAAATTTGCCAAAACGTGAAGACATGCTTTGGCAAGAGAGAAAAAGATCTCTTTTTGACAATGTAACTGTTTTCTTGCCAAACACCAAGAATTTTCAAAGAGCAAGCTATTTGTTAATGGTGGCAGAATTATTATTTTGCAAATTCATGGCTAGACTTTCTCTTCAAGCTTTCATTCTTAAAAGAAATCAGTTAACATATTTAAAACAGATGATAGAAGGTTAGAAATGTATAGGCTCCAAGATGACCAGCTTCAAAGCAAATTCACTCCCTTTTTGTTTTGGTGGTTTTTTTAAAAATGCAAATAGGATGCTTCCTTTAGTATTGTGTGAGGATGGTTTGTGTCTTAAGGGAGAGGAATACAAGAGGAGAACAGCAGTCTTACAGTCAGGCTCTGTGTCAGATTTGAGAAATGCCGCAGTACCTCCTGTTCTGTCTCTAGCAGCTGTCTGGTACCCCTTCCATTCACTGCTCTTAATAGGTAGACCACAAAATGCTAACAAATAGGTTTCATTTTGCTTGGCTAATTAAAACCCAAAAGCTAGAAAAGAGTTAGTTAACAGATATTTGCTATTTGTCACTTTACGTATGTTTTGCCTGGATTCACTTCCTTTTGTCAGACTTATATTTAATCTGTTTTGGTCTACATATAGTTATACCAGAGTCTTATGGAGAGGGACTATTAACTCTTTGTTACTTGATCACAGCCCAGGACACCACTACCCTTGAACGTGCCACTTTTTCTATATCTGCACATAACTGTAATTGACCTAATAAAGGATTTTTTCTGGGCAAATTCTATTTACATAAAACGTTAATTTTGACTATTCATTTACCTTTTCTGATAACGTCATTTAAAAGATATATGGAGAATGAATACAATTATCCTTCTAGGCAGTTCTGAGGCATTTTAATTTTAGAGTTTCGAAGTCTTCTATTAGCACCTGGTATTGAATGTTTTCTAAAAATTCCTCCATGTAACATGCATAGATATTTTCTGTATTAGGAAAAGAAATCAAGACAAAAATTTAGACCAAAGTTTCCTGCCTCTGGATTCCCCTTTGTTCCCTAAATACTCACTAGCTCTCATCTTTTCGTCACTACTTCTTTTCCTATCCCATTAAGCCCCACTGCCTCTAATTCTCCTTTGTTTCTGCTTTTATGTCACTTATCAGTGGCTTATGTCAAGACTTAAGTGCTTTTACGATGAAGCAGATTATAATGAGGTACAGATTATATGATTTAAAATACTTTTTCTTTGTTGCCATTGTAAAAAGCCACAGAAGTATATAGAAGATACACAAGAGCCATAGATGTACACAGCAGATGTATGCATCTGTAAGTCTTTCATACACCCAGACATGGACACACATGTTTCTTGGCATTTTGTATTCAAAAGTAATAAAGTTGGACAGAAAATATTTCACAGGTGACCTGCTGCCAAGAAGAATTTGTATTATTTTTGGTCATTTTGAGTTATGAGGTCTCAAGATAAAAGAAAAGAACATTAAGAATAAGCCATTAAGTCACTTAACCAAACAGTCCTAAAGGAGCTTACTGCTCAAGTGAACCACATTTCACTGTTCCTCTACCTGCTGTAATGAATGATATATGAAGCACTTCAGATAGTACCATGGGACATCAGAGTGATGAGCTGACAATGTGACTTTCCTCGGCTTCACTGGCAAGCCACCAAAAAAAGTATTAAATCATTGTGGGTTTGTTTGGGGTTCTTTTCCCCACAACTTTTTCCAACTGCCTAATACACATACATCTTTTTACTTGAATGACATAAGGCTCTTTCCCCCCCCACCTCTTCGTGATAAAGAAAGTACCACATCATGTTTGCTTTGTAACTAAGAAACATCGCTTGTGTTTTTCAGTCATCCTTGAACTAACTGGAATAATAGCCAAGTTGTTAGAATATCTGTCAAGGAACCAAAGCTCTGATTGATGCCTGTACTCGTTACTTGAAAGTTTGCACTGTCAGACCTTGTGTTACTAAGCATACCCTATACAACAAAGTCCTCTTACTGTAAGAAAGCAGCCATATCCATCCTTCTGCTAACATTTTGCCAGCATCTAACCAACTCGGCAGAAATTCATTCACTCAAAGAAACCATGCAGGAGGAAAGCAGATGCTAGCTTAAGAGACTATGACAGCTAGATGTGAAATGGTTTAAGATCCCTGTTCACATTTCCTTATGTTGTTTTACATTAGATGATCCCTGGACCAGAAAAATCCCCTCCACCAAACCAGACACAGTCTGGAGAGCAAAATAATCTATGGATGATAGAGAGTAAAATGAAATAAAATGCGTGTTTCCTACAATTTATGTTATTTTTTTCCCTATCTCTACCAATATGATTCATAGAAAAGGTTATTTCTTCAGAGGCTGATGTGCAGAACCTTAACTAGTCTATCAACACCAAAACCCATGAAAGCTTTAGATTAAAATATTTCTACACAGTGTGTATTCCCGCACCATTTTCACTTGACTGTGGACGTAAGTTCCCACTTCATTTAGCATTAATTTGTTTATGGAGCTCTGTCACAGATGAATTATTAGGAGAAGCCATCGTTATGGGGTTAACTCAAAGGGTTTTTTTAATGATCAAACAATGATCAAATGGTAATTAATCGATGATTGGTTGAAAATCAAACGGCAATCAAATGGTGATTAAGCAGTAATTGAATGTTAGTTATACAGTGATTTAGACAGCGGTCAAACACTCCACCTACTTACTACACTTCCAATAACTAAGCTATAGCTGAATATATATAAATGTCACTAGCATACAATATACTGTTAGGCCTAATGTAAAATATCGCTTACTTCATTATAGATGTCAGATGCTGGGTCAGGAGTCTCTCAGCTTTGAGGAGTAACCTTGAGAGACGTCCCTGCCAAGGGAGGGGGGGGGGGGGCACCACCATGCAGCCTGCCACCCTACAGGAGAGCTCAGTGGGCTCGGGGAGGGGCTGTGAATTTTCATAGCGTAAAGTGACTGACTCATAGTCAACCTCCCCCTTTGGTGTATGTCCAGGTGCGGCAGTTTTACTTTTGCCTAGTCTCAGCACAGGCTGGCACTGCTAGCTCCTGATATGAGGTGGCCTAGGCTCTTAGTGCCTGAGAAGGTGCGGCCTAGCACAGCCCTCACAGCCCACCCAGCCGGCCGGGTTTCAGTCAGGCCTCCTCACCGGTGATGTCTGAACCCAGGCACCGCAGAGCAGGGGCACCCATCCCTGTGAGGCACTGGAAGAGTTAACGCCTCAAACATTGTGGCAGGGCAAGTTCTGCCCAACGAGGAACTCTATGTAACAACGAACCACAGGTGAAAAGAAGCCTATCAGCCCCGACAGGGAGCGTGTGCGGCTCCCTGTTCTGACAGGCTGAGCAGGGCAGCTCCCCCTTTGCGGCCAAAGATCAAACAATGGCCACGCCTGCAAGGAGGGAGAAGTTAATCCCCAAACAACCCCCAAGCCCACTGACCCATTTCCCAAAGGTTCTGAAAGCACAAACCCCACATGACACCTAATTAGCCTAACGAGTTCGAGTGCCCACCCAAAGGAGGGGCAAGGAGATGATAAAACGGCACGAACTGCAGCCCCATGCACACGCACCCACTGGAACTGGACCCCTTGGCTGACTGGACCAATGCTGGACCCAGGACTGGGGAAATCTTTCTCTTTTCTTTTCCTTGCTCTCTCTCCATCTTGCTCTACTTTTCTCTCTCATTTTCATAATCCCTACACCTCATCCCTTTAGACATAAAACCGCTGACCAAGTCTGGGACTAGGAGTGGATTCAGCCTCCCCTAGGCTCCTCGCTGAGAAGGAGTCTAGAAAGCAAGGGGGTCTGCTCTGAACGTCCTGACCCAACGGGAGGGATCTCATTCCCTGAATTGATGTATATGGTTACCACGGGTTACACGGTTTACTGAGGTAGTTCCATGCCAATTCCTGTTGTGAGAAACCATGCCACGTTTTCCAAGTTCAGTTTGCATCTGCCAGGAATAAGATGTTTAACTGATCATTTGGTGTTGTTTCACCTTAATTTAGCCCAAGGGAATTCTGAATTCACCACGACCCCTCCCTGGTCTGTCCAGCCTGGGTTATGACAATCACAAGCTCCCAGAGACCAACAAAGGCCCAGGTTATTCAAAGTAATTTTGAGAGGTGACAGGTAAACCATTACATATTACCTACATACATGTAATTGTATGGAATGGCCCAAATGGAGATAAGCGAGCAGATGGAGTCTGTGAGATAAAGTGTAGAAAAAAGTAGTATTCAGGTCTGGTTTGGGTTTGTGTGGCAGGGTTTTGGTAGCAGGGGAGGGGGCTACAGGGGTAGTTCCTGTGAGAAGCTGCTAGAAGCTTCCCTGGCTCCAAGTCAGACCCATCTCTGGCCCAAGGCTGAGCCCAACAGCAATGGTGGTAGCGCCTCTGGGATAACATAGTTAAGAAGGGGAAACCTGCAGCAGGGGAGGAGGTTGGAACGTGAGAGAAACACCTATGCAGACACCAAGGTCACTTGCAGCCTGTGGAGGACCCCACCCCAGAGCAGGTGGATGCCCCTGAAGATGGCCATGACTCCATGGGAAAGCCCATGCTGGAGCAGTCTGACTGAAGATCGGCCTGCGGAAAGGACCCACACTGGAGCAGCTCCCGAAGGACTGCATCCTGAGGAAAGGAACCACGTTGGAGAAGTTCATGAAGGACTATCTCCCGTGGGAGGGACCCCACAGTGGAGCAGGGGAAGAGTGAGGAGGCCTCCCCCTGAGGAGAAAGGAGCGGCAGAGACAAGGTGTGATGAACTGACCTAGCTAACCCTCATTCCCTGTCCCCCTGTGCCACTGCGGGGAAGAGGTAGAGAAAATCAGGAGTGGAGTTTAGCCAGGATGGAGGGAGGGGTGAGGGAAGGTGTTTTATGATTTGGTTTTACTTCTCATTATCCTTGTTTTGATTTGATTGGTAGTAAATTAAATTGATTCCACCACACCACCACCACCACTACCATGCCCCCCCCCCCAAGCTGAGCCTGTCTTTTGCCCATGACCATAATTGGTGAGTGATCCTTCCCTGTCGCTGTCTCGACCCATGAGCTTTTCTTTATACTTTTTCCTCCTCATCCCACCATGAGGCTGGGGAGGGAAGGAGTGAGTAAGCGGCCTTGTGGTGCTTTGGTGCCGGCTGGGCTTAAACCTTGACAAGATCTTACTAGATTTATAATACCAACTTCATTTCAGCTTCCAGATATACTGATTTCTATCAGGTTATGTGAAAAATTAATAAAAGAGGATGGTATACAAAATTAATAAATAGGAGAATGATATGGAAATTCCCTAAAATACCAATAAACTACCTGCCAAAAAAACCATCATTGGCTAGTAAGATGATCTGTTTCAGCAACACAAGAATTTGAGCATAGAGTATGAAGGTTTGTTTCCTTTTTGAAAGGAGACAAAAGCATTGCATAGATTATGACCACATAGGTCATCAGAAGTCAGGTTATTCATAATTCTGACCGTGGATGAAGCACAGGCAATTTCAAGACAGCAAGTCTGACATGCTTCTTCCTCTTTGACTTGAATGGGTACAGCACAGCAGACCAGGTTTCTTGACTCACACATTTTATTTTCAAGTATTTTTTTCTGTTCCAACAGCAATACAGTAAGTTACAGAGTGTAACAACATAACGGTAAAATAACTTCAAATGTGGAAGTGATTAAGTTCACCAAATAAATTGAACAACTGTAGCAACCTCAAGAAACCAAACATTTTTTTGTTCATTAAATAATGAACAGAAATGTTACTAGAACTGTTGGAAAAACCCTCTTAAAATATGCAGGAGAGGTTCAAAAAATTTCTTAATGGAATGGGACTTACTTTTCCCAAAATACTTCTTCTTTGCAACATATTTTTCAAGTATTCAGATAGAACTTGAGAACTGAAAAACTCAGTCACAAGCTGCAAAATGAGGGGTTTCACTTGTCATGAATTAAAAAATAAATCAATCATTCCTGGTTTGGGTATTCCTCCCTCCACCACAAACACACATAGCCCGATATTTGCAAAGAAAACAATCACAGAAGAAAAATTATTATGAAATTTTCAGTACTTTTCAGTCAGTTAAGAACTTTGGATAAGAGCCTGCTTTAAGAGGGAATAGCAGATCATAGTCACAGATAATGACAAACTATTGATGCATATGATCATAACAACACAACTGAAATAAAATAAAAACCAGTAAAAAATAGGGGATACAGAAAATGTTTTACATAAATTAATTAAAACTTAAAGAACAGGGCACACAAGGAAAAATCCATATTTTAAAAGATGTAAGGTCAGTAAATGTTTTGAGTACATGAAAAAAAATTTTACACTATTGTTATATTTGTATCATTAGATGAAATTAGAAATAGCTAGGTGGCAGATTTCAAAAAGTTGTTCCAAATGAGGAAATCCTTGTCAAACAAGGATATTTCTCATTAGGCAAGGCCTGACACAAAGCAAAATTGTTATCCAGAATTAGAAAGAAATACAAAACCATGTCTGATTATGCAAATACTTGCAGAGAGGTAAAAAAAAGACACAGATAGAACTGCTTACAAGGTGATTTGAACCACTCAGCTGAGCACTTCTAAGATCAATGACATTTCATAAAATCAACTGCAAGGTCACACAGTCAGGAACAGAACTAGCATACAGAACAAATCTATAGCATAGGAACTGCAATGAGAGAGGATCTAGAGGGCATAGTGGACAACCAAGTCTGCATAAGCTTCCAGCACTATACTATGCAAGAAGGTGAATGTGCTCCCTTCTTTACAAAGGGGATTCTGTCCCTGCTATTTTATTCTGCATGCAGCAGCAATGTGCTTAATGTTGTTATATTCACTGTAGCTAATCATATTTTAAGGTGTTGAAAAATTGCGGAGTGTTGAGTCACAAAAAAATAAAACTCATTCTGTGCATCTTAGCAGAAGAAAACATAGGTTATAGGATACAATATATAAAAGCCTTCATGGAAGTAAAATAACACTAATCACCCTCTCTATTAATGGAACAGGAAACAATAAGAACAAGCAGCAAGATGCTGCCATCAACAGCATCTTTAAATATTACCATAGTAGCTTTCTTGCAATTTTCTGAAGGCTTACCTGTGTTCCAAGAGGCTAGATCTGTCAATATCGGTGACAGTGAAAGCTCTTCAGCCAATTCTTTTCAATGCTATGCTACCCAGTCCCACCAGTCTAAAGGTCTTTATTGGGAGTATATGTCTAACATCCTTTCCATTTAGTGTTGGAATAGAACATATTTCACCATCATTTAATATAAGTATCAGCTGTTTTCCAATTACAAGACATTATTTATTAAATATTTTCTCTTTCGAACATTTTTGGTATTTTCATCTCTCTAATATAGACCACTATCAAGGATTATTGTTTGGGGGCTCTCGTTGTTTGGTTGGTTTTTATTTTTGTTTTAAATATACTTCAAAAATCCTTCCAATTGTTCTTAGCATTAATAAAGATAGATGTTTCACTGATATGTCTTAGGCTCCCTCAAAATGCCTCAATATGATGACTTTTAATTTATGCTAATTGGCATAAACATCAGACATTTCATGATCAAACAGTGAACACTTTATTCCATGGCTGTTCTTGAGGAAGTTGCTATTATCCAACACAGGAGATGCTAAATGCTAGCTACTTCAAAGCCATGGAAAACCTGAGAAGCCACCGTAATCCAGAGTGGCACTGAAAAGGGTTAGCAAAGCTTAGAAAAGTACAAGTCTCTTAATTCCAGAATCTGGTATAGTATCAAGAGCACCACAAAAGCAATACTGACAAAAATAAAATTACAGTAACCTTTGGAAGCTGGGACATAAGTTTGAATGGAAACAATCCTTTTTCATTTTCATCCCAAAAAGGAGTGCAAATTTCACATATGTTCTCTTAACTGAGAAAGCGAGAACAGATATGAAATCCTCTACCATGTCCTAAAGCACTAAGGGGTTTTTTTATTTTATTTTAGTTTGTCTGGATTTGTTAGGCACCAAACAGATGATGACAGTCCCTCATTGTGATAAACATCAGGATTCGAGGTTTGGTCTTTTTCCACATTGCTACAAAGCTGGAGATTCTTTTGCAACAGCAGAGTTCAAGTCCCCATCACTCTAGTGACTAGTACTAGAGTATTTTTGTGGGAAAATAAAGTTCAACTCCTTTCTGTGCCTTATTCTGAACAAGGTCTGGAAGACATTTTTAACAGCACCACTGTTCAATGAAACCAGTGTCTCTGGCACAATAAATATTTCATTTCTACAGATTGAGAATGGACCACTGCAATGATCTAATTACCTTGTAACACAGTCCATAATGTTCTCCAGATTCCAGCCTTATTTCAATTAATACACATTTTAGAAAATATCAACCTTAAAAATAGAGTTAGGAATGCTGCAGAATCTACTGCAGTCCTTGGTAAATCACCCATTCTGTGAAGCTCCCTTTCCCCTGGTCTGAATCTGCTTGTCTATAGCTTCCAGCTGCTAGATCTTAGCCTTTTTAGCCAGACTAAAGATCCCATTATCAAGGTTTTGTTCCCTGCATTTGTAGTGGTAGACCCTGATCAAGTCAACCCTTAACCTCATTTATAAGGAAGTGCAAAGATGAAGCTTGTTAGATCTTTCACTACACAACACANATAGCCATATTAATTAACAAACCACAGACCTCAAACTGGACACAATATTCAAGTAACAAATGCACTCATGTCAAATTCAGAAAGACACTGAGTAGGCATATATCTCTTATTTATTCCCCCAAAGTTCATAAAAGTTAAAGACACAGAATTGAACTGGAAACTCATAGCAATGTGATTATTAACAAACTCCCTCAGTCAAATGTAATAGTCAATATTTCCTGTTACCTGAAGTTATTAAGGCTGCTACTTACACAGGATAAATTGCAACTCAGGCTGTTTCAGTTACCACTTCACAGAAATACATTTTTAAAACAAATATGGACAGCATTTTATTTTTCCTGTACAGTTCATTACATTGAAACACATTCAGCTTTTTGCCAACTTTGGCTGGGTAAGCGGCAGCAAACGGTATCACTCCTGAATCCTCCTCCTTACTTAATAATGCTTCAAC
Source organism: Pandion haliaetus (assembly GCA_013401275.1). Taxonomy (NCBI): domain Eukaryota; kingdom Metazoa; phylum Chordata; class Aves; order Accipitriformes; family Pandionidae; genus Pandion; species Pandion haliaetus. The sequence goes on along the minus strand of VYZV01021630.1, from coordinate 62,432 downwards.
CTTTCAATCCTTGGTGAACCATCAATAGCTATTACACGGGTTTTTTAGGCCACTGATAAGAAGCTAAGTGCCATGGGGTTGAGAAAGGATGCCATCAAGAGTCCAAGAGGAATGCATACTTTCAGCAATGAGTCTCATTTTACACTGACATTTTCACACCTAAGAATTAGCTACCCTTTAATACATGTAAAACATGTGAAGTGTTGCTGGTTGATTACAGAAGACTTTAATTTCTAAATCAAAATATGGACTAAGTCTAATCTTCACAGAAATCAGAGGATATTACATTTAACACTTTTAGCTTTATCAACCACTACTTCTAATTTCATCAAAAATACATCATGCTAGCTTGACATGGTCTCGTTTTCCTGTAACTCATGTTGATTGGCACTAATTATACAACACTTCTTTAATTCATTATTAATTAGGTCCCTTATTATTTTGCCCAGAAGTGATGTCAAGCTGACAGACATGTAATTATCCAGGTCATGCCTTTTACCCTCTTTGAATGTTGGCATGTTAGCCATTTTTGTGCTCTTTCTCCAGTATTTCAAAGCTTATCAAAAATCAACATTAATGATCCAGGAAGCTCATTGGACAGCCCTGTTGAAACTAATTATCTAGGCATGCCAATTTAAAAATGTCTAAATTCAGCAGCTGCTAAAGAACAACCCCTTGAGTACCTATTACTAGAAATTATTTCATTGACTTCCTATTATACAATTACATAGCACACACATCTTTTAATTCTCCTATCTTTTTACATCACTTAATTTCACCACATCCCTCTCACATTAGACCAATACATCTGTTAAGACTCTTTCTGATTCTAAAGTAATTCAGTGCTTCATATTGGCCTTAGTTATGCTCATTATCAGTCTTGTTTCCCTTCTATTTTCTTCATTTTCCTTCAGCCTTTTACAATATACATATTACTTAATTTTATAGCTTTACTAGCTGTCCTCTGAACATGGGGATAAGTTTTTAATCCACATGGCCGCCTTTTATCCTGGCTTTAAGCCAACAAGTAAAATTTCCATATAGCACACCCAACTTTCTTTTTTAAACTTTTCTTTTTAACCTGACTAAATACTCCCAAAAGAATCAGCTCATCATTATTTTCTGGCTTTTACAAATATCTGTGATTTGGCCTTTAAAGCGGTCAATCCACCTTTTCCCAACCATTCAGGATTTTGTAGACCTCTATCATAACCCTAAACAGACTAAGAGACTCCCAGACTACTAAACCTGTCCTTCTTTCTACATAAACTTTTATCTTGTTTGCCCTTCTCTAAGCTTTTTCCCATTCTAATATACCTTCTGTCTTTTTTTTTTTTTTTAATAGGAGGGCCAGAACTGCATGGAAAATACAAGGCATGGGTAAAAAATTAGTTTAGGCAGCAGCATAACTGTTTTCTTTTTCACACTATTCTTTTCACAATAATTCCTAATATAGGTAGCGACCACTACTGAGCTGTGAGCTGATTTCTTAAAAAAATGGAAATATGATAACCCTAGAATCTCACTCCTGTCTGACTCAGCTCAGGTAACAGTTGATAACAGGTCAGATTCATAATTTTATATGTGACACTAAGCGCAGATAAGAAGATTTGCCATTTCTCTTTCCAGCCCCTTTTCCAGGTCTTCTGCGAATAAGTTGAACAGTGTTTTACTGGCACAGCTTTATTATATGCAAACAAATCACAACCATTTCTGGCTATGCTACCAGGAGCTGTTGCTGTGATTTAGGAACCAGGCCTGCAGGGCTACTTAACAGCCACAGGGCTTTGAAACCTTCCCAGACTCCAAAGCCCTGACCCCAAATCATTGCCAGATCCAGCTGTACCCTAGTCTTATTCTTTCTCCTGACCCTACATTTCTCCTTTGCTTTGGTTACCGGAAGGTCATCGAGGAGCCTATGCCCAGCAAAATAAACCCAAGCATGCATTCTGGCTTGACATCCAGTGTTAGTAACCAGAGTCCATAACTGTGGACTACATTGCAACATACATGTATGCATGTAACCTCAGTAATCTTTCTGCCAAGGGCTGCTAGGAATAACAATGGCCAGCTCAAGTACCTCACCGTTCCTTCCCAAGAACCCAAGCAACCCATCCTCCTCGAGTATAAACAGAGCCAACTTGAACTCCCATCCAGAAATCTATGAAACTCAAGTTACCAAATCTGAAAATATCAGATTTCACCACATCCAATTCATAGGCACTGAGTCCAGAAACATACCTGTGCAGAAGGAACAAGAATCAAAATAAACACAAGAAAGTTAATAAATCAATTAATCAACAATATCAGGTAAGAATCTTCTCCCATCTGTAGACAGGCAATAGCCTCGTTCCTGATCCTCGTGGTTCTGAGTGACTGGTAGACGGTACATTCAAACATCAGCCCCTGTATCCCCGCCTGCGTATCGCTCGGCTGGTTTTTCAGGGTGGGCACGAACTGAACACAGAGCAGGTCCAGTTCTCACTCCAGGTGTGCTGCTCCTGAGAGCACTCTGCAGGAGGCCACAGCTAATGGGATTTACAGCTCCAGAGCCGATCAAGAGGGCAACTGCCACAATCCCTCTGCCAGCTTCAGCCCTTATCAACGCTTCATTTCAAATCTGTCCGTGCCCTCTCCCTTCACGGAAGGACTGGGGCTGTTGGGGACAACAGTGGAATCCTTGCCACACGGAATATATTTATGGAAGAAAACCTTTTTCCTTCTGACAATCTTTCATTTTCAGTACCCAACCTCCCTTATACCCAGGCACTCCAGGTTACAATCAGGTCAGACAGATACCACTCTTCAATCACACTGCTGTACTTCCAATGTGCCTTCATTACACAACAGGGATAATGGCATTCTATTCTCTTAAAACTTTAAATTGAAAGCAACTTCATATTAACCAAGATGTCTATCCTTAGCACCTACCTGACATGCTTTCCGTATTTACTCATATGCTGCCAAAGATGTTATTTTTCTGTACAGTCTCACTACCCATGTGAAGCACTCAAAAAAAACCACCCCAACAACCTCACAGTGGTTTACCAAAAGGCACTAAAAGAAACTCCCTGTCCTTACCGTTTCAAGTCAGAGTTCAGGACATAATTTGATTAGGTTAAGATTTAGGACTGTTAACATGAAATCTGCAGTACACATCAGAATTCTCCAATATAACATTATCTTCTTCCCTACAGATAACGAACAGATGCTTAGGGCTAATAATCTTGTTTTGTATCACCATTTCAGGTTTTCTGCTACAGTCGCTGTTACACCAATTTGTTTAGAAATCCTTTTTTTAGTATCTAAAACACATTTCAGCGGCTGATGCCCAAGAACCAGGTTTTACATTTTGTAAATGGGAAAGCTTCCAAAGAGCACTTCACAGTCCAAAGATTAAGATGCTTCCCCAAGTCCAATTAGGTTCTAAATCATGGGTCTGCTACCAATCACAGACTATTTAGAGAGGAGGGAGAAGATGCATCTTGTGCTATTTTCTCCATCCCTTCATCAACAATTCCTTCCTGGAAACAAAGAACCGCCTTACTCCTCCAAGTTTTCTTGAAACTGATTCTTTCTTACACCAAATCAAAGTTTAGCAGAGGAATGTATATGGCCANGTTTTTTTTTTTTTTTTTTTGTGGTTTTTTTTGTGTTTGTGTTCCTAACTACATCTTTTGGAAAAAAGATTAAAAATCATTCTGTCCCAAGTAAATATACTACAGCAGGCTTCTACACTAATTTCCCCCTCTTATTTATATCTCCCATAGAGAAAACAAATTTACATCTTAGAAAGTTATTCACACTAACAAAAGTCAGTGATTTCAATATTTAGGCAAGGTTAACAAAACCAGAAATGACCTGCTGCTAAAATAAATCATAAGTGAACACCAGTAGAGTTTATGAAAAATTTTGGGGTTGCTATACTTTATTAGCTACTTCTCCTATGTTTGTAATTAGTCCAAAATAAAGAGATCTCATTTTAGTCATTAACAAATGTAGTGAGAGCAGCCTATATTTCTTGATCTACACAATATTAAGAGAAAGATCTAGCCAAATGACTACCTACTTAGGTCACTTTAATTTATGCCTTAGACCAAGTGACAGATTTCCAGAAAGAACAGGCTTTTAAGTTAGGCACTCTTTTTGAAGCAGGAGATAAGCATTAGAGGCTGTTCCAAAGCGACAACTTTATTATAAGATAACCATTGCTTTGTCAAAGACCTAGTCCTTAATAAAGGGACTGGGGGGGAGGCAGGGAGTGGGCAACAGAAACAAGGGAGAGAACAAGAATGAGAACAGGAAGAAAGTTAAAAAAAATGTAAAGGAGAAAATATATCCAAGGCCAAAGGTTAAAAAAAAAAAAAAGTAAGAAAATACCTACAAAACTGCAGCTAGTTTTACAAATTCCATGATGTTTAAGTATGTTTTCCTTTCACGACTGGATTCACACTGCTTACACTGCTTAGGGATAAGAACTTTTTGCTTGAATTCTAGCGCTCTCTAAAATGACACCTCCACTAGAAAGTGCTGTTGATAGCATTTGTCCTGGCATACAGTTGCCAGTATGTCAATAAAAATGTGTGCACAGCAGGCTGATGAGGAGGACTTCCTAAAGCAGGATGTTGTATCAGCAGAAGATGTATGGATAAGTGCAGTTATGCATATTCTCACAGCATTTACATCACACTCAGGGAAACTAAAAGAAAGGCGCTTTAAAAGAGAGGTGCTTTAAGGCAATGTTCCCAGTGCTCCATCACGTCATTTCCATATTGCACAGATGACATTCCTGGTTCCTCTGTTGCACTTCCATAATCTGTTCTTCCACATGGCAATTTTTGCTTTGTCAGCTCAATTTTTGACACCTGAATGCTGAGGATTTTGGATGGTGAAATGAGCATCAAGTGATTGGATGGCAATGCAAACCTGGAATAATCAATAAAGACTGCATAACTTTCAGCAGCAGGAAAATAAGTTCCAGTAACTGTCAGTTAAATTCACCATATGTCAAAGACATCCGAGCTCCATAAACTGCTTTGTGCATGGAAAAATGGATAAACCTCATGTTCCACTTGCAACCCCTCTGCAATCAGTTAGTAGAAAATTATTTGGGATCTGGAAAGCCTGGAGCGAAAGCTGTCACTACCTGGGTACGTGAGGTCTTCAACACGTATCTTGCTGCACAAGCTTCTAGCACTGGGCAATGCTTGACAAAAAGAAAAGCATGCGAAAGGATGATCATCCACATCAGAGTAACATCTAGAGCAACGATACGTATCACGTTTTTAATTCTACTGGTTTTGCTCTACTATATTGCTGCTGATTATGAAAACTGAAACTGCTATTCTTCCCTAGTTACACAAGTCCTGGTGGACCTCTGGAGAGGGAGACGCATGACAATTTGCACTATGAACTTTATGACAAGGTGAATGCAGGGTCATTTTTCCCTGATCAATCTATTCCACTGGCATGACTGAATTGCCAGATGTGCTCCTCAGGATCCCTGGCTTTAAATTTAGACAACATACTCGGAGACCACTACAGAAAGATTGAATTGCCTCTCTAAACAACATAGACCAACAGCAGGGAACACACCAAAGAATGCCAACAATGTGGGTATTACAGAACCAAGCATTTCTATTGCTATTACAGTATGCTGTATTTTATCTGATATTTGCAGTAGCATTAAATAAAAAGTGCCAGAGAATAAGAAGTACAGGGATACCATTTGCTGATTTGGAGAAGCCTGTTACAAGAGCAACTTCCAGAGCACAATCAGATGCCATACAACTGAAAGAAGTTTTAAAAATGTGCACTTGCATACTATGCCATAGTCATAGTAGTTCTTTGTGCTCTTGTGAACAAACAGGACTTGCTTTGTAAATTCATTTTAGTTACTTTTTCATTAGAGGACAGAGAGCTACCAAGTAATGTGAGGAAAAGGATGGATGGTCCT
>VYZV01021630.1:31711-46542 GCA_013401275.1 Pandion haliaetus | reverse complement strand
GGCCGTTGTGGTGCGGGACGGCCGCCCCCCGCCCCCGGCTGCTGGCCCTCCCGCCGCCTCCCGGGCTGCCGCTGGTCCTGGCGGGGCTGAAGACGAAAACCTCCTTGAAGAGGCGGTGCAAGGACTGCTTCATCGTCCGGCGGCGGGGCCGGCTGTACGTCTGCTGCAAGACCAACCCCCGGCACAAGCAGCGGAAGCTGTAGCCCCGCGGCCGGGAGCCTCTCCGGGGCCCCGGAGGGGAGAGAACGGTAGGCGGTGTTCGCCCCTCGGGCCTCGGAGTCCTGCGCTCTGCCTCCCCGCCGCCGCTGGGACCGCTGCCCCTGCCCCCGTTGGCCGCCGAGGGCTGGGACCGCTGGGGACGCGAATCGCGACGTGGGGTTTCGCCTTAACGCGGACGACGGGCGAGTGAAGTTCTTGGCGGCCCTTTGCCGTGACTTCGGACGGTGGATGGGGAGAACTGGAGGGGGAAGCCACCACCCTCAGGACCTCTTGTCGTCTTAGCCGTGAAGCCTTCCTTAAAATCACCTCGCTGTTAAGTTAGTAAGGGCAAAGCTGAATCGTTGGGCTCCAAGATGCGTTTGTGTTTAATTAAAGCAAAATGAAAATAAACGCCGCCGATTGTGCATTATTACAATATACGATGGATCTTTCTTTAAAAAAAAAAAAAAGCCTAAATATGCAAAGCTGTGATACCGGAACCAATAGCTGCAAGCTCAGGTGTGCTCTCAAGTGGCAAATTAATATTGAATATGTTGCATTGAAAGATAATGTTCTAGCTTTTGGCTTGGCTCATCAGTGAGGTAAAAATTTCTTTTAACTATTGGGCTGCACAGACATGATCCCATGTAGCTTCAGTAATGCAACATAAATAACCCTTGCTGCTCATCACGATGGGTTCTGAGGTGGTATTTTAATTAGTATAAAGTAACTCACACTTTTAAGTTTTAGTGTCTGAAGTCATCATTTAATGATATAGTGACCATTCACAGTGTATTCAGAACTGTTCTTAGCCTCATCTTCCATCAGAGAAGTCTTCTCTGATATTTTTGGTGTACCTACTATTCTACAGGTACCGACTATTTCTAAGGTTTCCCAAACCTTAACCCAAATAAAAACGCAATACCTAGGAATCATTGCCTTTTGGCTGGGGTTTGTAAACCATTCTGTGTAGGTGTCTACAGCAAAGAAGATAAAAATAGTAATTTCAGATTCTGGCTAATTTGCATTAAGTTTCTGCAAAGCTTCAGGCTCATTCACATAAATCAGTGAGGCTTTAGAATTACTTTTTTTTTTTTATTATTTTTTAAAATGCAACTCTTCCTTTGTCCCTTGAAACAGCTCTCTCCTAAGAGAGGTGTGGGGAGAATGACTGGGAACAGTAATGCCTCAGAGGTCACATAGCCAAGCATACTGTTGAACACAAACTCTAATGGACTGGTGCCACGGATTAAAATTAGACAGCCAAAATTGCTACAATCCCCAGAGGTGTTCCTCGTGCTTCTGAATATGGCAATGCTTGAGGCAGGAGTGTTCAGTCTTCTTGTGAACTGCAAATTCTCAACAGAAGGTACCAAACTAAACTTTTGGACAACTATCAAGTTTTGCTACAAGTTTGCCAGAGTACTGTGAGAGAGTGTCCCCAACTTAGAAGAGGTGAAACTGGTTGAGCACTGTGTTCTGGGTTGCTGTAACATTGGATAGTATGATGACTTGAAGACCTTTTCTGCCCGGTTATAATCCCACAACTTTAAAATTTCAGTAACTTTTATAATTACATCTTTTTTTTTTTAGGTGCTTGATGGACAATGAGCAGCAAAGCCTGGAAAGCTGTGGCTAAGCAACCCAGAGACAGTAGTTACTGACTGGTTCCCATGTGTTGGGCAGTTTATCTTTTCACTCATGTCTCATCACCAGAAATGTGGGTCTGGAGAGACAGAAGGAGGTTAGTTAACATACACAACCATCTTAGGGGATGTCAAACAAGTTCATGGCAATGAGGGGGGAGAGAAATGGCTAGTTTCATCTAACTAAAAAGAGAAAACTGATTCAAAGGGAGAGAGACTGATTCAAAACCAAAAAGAACCTTGAAGTAGTGGAAAACTTGCTGTACTTCAAAAGGTTTGTTTGAAACGTAGGCACTCATGAATAAGAGCTCCTACTTTCTAAACACCTGTAGCTTGTGCATGTAAACAAAATGTAAGCAGAGAAAGTCCTTGGAAAAGTTTTACACCTTTAACACGCTTTGCAGTTAAGCAGTCTAAGCAACCGGAGATTTTAAAGGCTAATTCTCAGATTGGAGTTAATGGTACACATTTCTAGGTGTGCACTGTGTGTGTTCTTCTGGCAGAAGAAAAGACTTGTATGCTGTGAACCCCTGTGATACCTTGTGAGTGTAGCTATTGATACACCTTTAAGGTAAGCGGTGTATGTATGTCCAGAAAACCCAGTGATTTCCAGGCCCACCCACTTTCCTGGAGGATAATGAGGGCTGTGCAAGGACTGAACTGCGCATTGAATAAGTTGGCCATCAGATGAAGTGAGAGTGTGCAGCGGTTTTTTGGGGAAAGCTAATTGGCAGCTGGTCTTACTGCCTTGCAAACAGTTCATCTAGCCCCTTGGTTCTGTCAGAAAAAAGGGCGGCTGTCTGGTACAAGGCAAATTGTGCTGGTGGGTTGCTGGGGAGGTGTTCAAACCAGGGCTCGCTTGCCAAAGAGCAAAGTCAGATGGTGAAGAGAGACCTGCGAGTATGAGTTGCCAGGGCTAGGAGCAGCAGTCAATCTCTGGCCAGACTTTCTGAATGTAGTAGTAAGTGGGACTCGGGGACAAATCTACTCATGCCAGGCTGGTGCCTGTTAAATACAGTCTACACTCAGCAACAGGGAGTGAAATTTAGGGGTAGGATTACTGTACAGCAGAGGAGGGCACAAATTACTATGTTTTCATCTCCCCTTTTAACCTAAGACTCATGTTTTTCTATAGTGCTGACTCAGCAGCCTATTTCAACAACTTCTAATTAGGAAAAATTGTTTCACAATTAAAGCCATTTAATTTAGTGCTGCTAGTCAGAAACTTGAGATGTGAAGTAATTTGGATTCAAATGTTTAATATGACTGTAAATTATTCATGTGTTGTGATCTGAACGATGCATGTTTGTGCTACCTGGGGTGGAGCGTTCAAAAGAGTGGAGGATTCACGGCCATCACTGAAACAGCATGTTTGGTCATGCTAGTAGATTTTGGAAAGAGGCTTATAGGATTAGAAACTAGGAGGCTCTCAAATGTAATTGTACTCTGCCATTGACTTGCTGTATAATCTTGAAAAAGTAATTTTGCCTTTGTCTCAATTTCTCCATCTGTTAGGCAGGAGTACTGAGTCTCACACTTCTAAGTACCTTTTTTTTAGTTGATGTCCACAAACTGTTACAGAGGTGTTCTAAAAAAGACCAGATTCTATAGCTTTCTGTAATTTGGATGACCTGAGGAAGGTGACTAGAGCTGGTGGTGATGCATGCTTTTTTTACGTTTGTTTCCAACAACTACAAAATGAGAAGCTGATATAATGTCAGCCAGTAGCCTAGTGGTTGGTAGCTAAGGGTTCACATCCTTCATTACAGACTTTCTGAATGTTGTGCAACTGTTTTCAAAGGATAGGCTACACAACTGCTACTTAAGCTACCCGGGCCAAAAATTAAGTCCTGGAATACTAAAAAGCCAATCTGTATTAGTTCCATAATTGTATGCATTTTCTTTTTTATTTCTCCCCCCTCCACAGCTGTTGTGTGGGCAGAAGATGAAAGGGAGGGGAACAATAAGGAGAGCACAGCTAGAATGTAAAATGGTTTCAGGGGGAAATAGGACCCAGTAACACAGGAAGAAGAATCCATACACTGAAAACTGAAATAAGACTTGGGCTCCAATTACATTTTCAGCTTCTGGTTTCCTGCTGGTTTTGTGTCTAGGTTACCGCTTCCAGAATTCCTTCATTCTTCTTTAAATCCCCACAGTGGAGTAGGAGCGTGACAACTGGTGTTTCCCGTGACTCTCTCCATCATACAGTTATGAAAATCACTTGCAGTTGTGAGTGACTGAACTTGTTTAACTCCTCAGAACTGTTCTAGGCAACGAGACTGTCAGATTCCTGATAGGCAACAGGTAGAGATGTATTTAGGTCAACTGGTGGATAAATCTTAGAGCTCATTTATACTGATGATTGTCAGACTTTGTCTGTGGTTGTGTGTATGGGAATTACAGTATTGGTTGCTGAATTCAGGACAATAGCTCCTCAATAATGACAGGTGAGGGAGAAGTCTTTGGGGACTGTAGCACGGGGGGAGCTGTGTCTGCCTGGATCGAGGCGGTACACGCTGAAGTTAGCTGGCTGACGTGTGACTTTTCCAGATTCTGACACCACCAAAGTCAGTTTCCCAGGCTCAGTTAAAATAATAGCTATTTTTTGGTTCTGTAGACACCATGTTGCTTTTCCAATTATTTTATCATACCATGTATGTAAGCAAAAAAAAAAAAACCCAAAAACAAAGAAAGGCACAAGAAAGAGCAAACCTAAAGAGCAATTGCTAATGCCTTTGCAAAGTATTAACAGTTGGAAACTTTGCTTTATTTGTAGAGGTGAAGTAGATGACTCTTCTGTAATATCCATGAGTCCTTGACTAGGCAAAGGAGAATTAAAAGTTGGAAGTATTATTTCACAAGAAAAATAAAACGAAAACATAAATACTGTTAAACAAGGAAAAAGAAAGCAAGAAGCAGGCTACTTTCTCGTATTTGTTTAACAGTGCAAATGGACACAACATGCTGTTGCAGGCACTGTTCAGAGTATCTTCTCTGTAACGCCAGGGTCTCTGTGGTTTCAGTGAGCTCCATGCACCTGATATGAGGGAGGTTTCATTACCAAAGCTAGTTTACGTGTATCTGCAGTGTCACCATATTCTAAAGTTCTGAATCAGCAAGGGTGGACGTAACCTTGACATACACTGCTGAAAACTATCAAATTACTTTTAAGATGCAAATTAAGGATACAGTAGTCCTATTCAGTTTAATAAGGCTGGTCATACATTTAAATACTGGCATTCATTCCATTGCAGCTCATCAGATTATTAACTTGGAGCTTGAAATTCATGCCAGTAGCTTAAATCGAGGGGGCTGAACATTAGTGCCAGAGGCTGAGAAGGGGCTGGGTTCTTTCTGACTAGCTGGGACAGTTTAACTCACCACAGCTATGAGGGGTCATGCCCTCACCTGTCTGGTCTCCTCTGCTCTCCAGGACTGAATTTGTCTTCCTGTAGGAGTAGCTGAACTGCCCACGAAGCTGTTATTGAACTGTCACACTTTACAGCCCAGTTTATTTCGGTAAGTGGTGGTGTTTTGCTTCTATACCTCTGGGAGATAAACTGCAGCAGTTTCGTTATTGCTCCGTATCCCACTTGCAGTGGAGGCAGCAATTTTTATAAGTGCTTCATCACAGTGAAGACATTGAACCTCATCTAAAAATGATGAAAGTGGGTATGGGGAGAATATTGGCACCCAAGATAAAGCTGTCACTAGCTGGAGTTATCCACCTGCCTCCAGAAATGGAAAATTCACCATTTCACCCAGAAGCTTGTGTATCAGACTTTGAAATCCGTTGTCTGTAAATGTGAACACAGTGTTGAAAAAGAGCAGTATTTTTCAAGAAGGCACCTGTTTTTATGTGGCACATTGTGCAAAAGGGAAAGAAAAGTGAACCTTGTGAAGTTGTTTGATCTAAAAATGCATTGATTCTGTTTAGTGGTTGAAAGTAAGCAAAGGAACAGGCAGGGAATGATGTAAGCCTCTCTGTTGCACAGGACTGAAGATTGGTAACTGACAGTGCCTAAATGAGGAAAAGGCTGGGAACAAGCAGTCTCAGAGTCTATACAGTTTAAAAAGGGACTCATCACTGAAGAAAATAACCTAGGAAACTATTCTTTATGAAAGCAGTGACTGAGATATCTAAAATAGGTCACTTTCATACAACGTTCAGGCTTTAGATAAGAACCATTGCATGTAGATTGTGTGCCAAGTACTTTGGTTTTCTTTGAATGCTCATCCTGCTATTAAATAACAAGTTGGCTTTAAGAAAGTTGTCTGGTCATTCATCCTGATCACTGATTGCGTAGTCACAAAAAGGGAACTTACTTGATGTATTTAAGTGAATGACAATCCAGTAAATAGGAAATGGTAAACCGGGGCTCAATCTGAAGGCTGAAGAATTCTGTCTTACCAGAGGTGAAGGCATGAAACCTAGAACAGGGCTGCAGCCAGAGACCACCTAGTGGATAGGCGAGCAGCCAGTCATGCAACTACGGGTCTGTTCCAAAATACCGTCATTTCACTGTTAAAAAGGTGAGCTTGTTTGCTTTAATTTGCAGTTACTGAATTTTGCTGTGCCTTTCATTGTTAGAGTCCTGTATTTTTTTCCTCCAGAAGGTACAGAGTCACTAAATTCGAGTCACCCTTTAGTCTTTTGATAAGCTAATCAGATTAATCATTTTAGGTTTTCACTATGAAATAGTTTTTCTAGCCTTTGGATATTTCTATTTCCTGTACCCTTCCCTCCATTTCTTTCTAAAAATACAAACACAGGAACTGTAGGCAGAAACAACCTTCGTGACGCTGAACACTGAAGTTAAAATGCTCCTGAATTTTGCACTCACCAGCCTTCTGCTTCCTTCATCTGCAGATCACATTATTGCTACAGCTTTCCGTGGAGTTCATGTTTATTGTCAGTTTTCTATGGCCAGTAAAGGCTCTACACTGCTTAAGATTCACAGCCTTCTGTTCTGCAGGTGTAGCTGCAATGCCTGATTGCTAGATGTACGACTGCATTTGAATGTAACAAAACAAAATTGTTTTGAGTAGGTTCAGTGTGTTGAGCAGCGTAACATTTTCCCCATGACTTCATTATCATTATTACTACTTTGCTGATTTTTATGACCCTGAATTTATCAGTGGTTGATCTATATCACTCCCAAATCACTAAAAAATCCACAGGGTATCTATCACTTGTCCTAATACCCCTGAAACCACAGTGAAAGACATTCAAACTTCATGATGGTTCCCATTTCCAGTTATGTTGTGACATCTGTTACTCAAGCAGTTGTTAATTCATATATATAGATTAGGAGATTTTTTTAGAGTTTTGAAACTTAAGACATCTCACGAGTCAGTTTGAATCACTGTGGTTTTGCTCCTGGATCTTGTTCACTTGATCATCTGGCCTGCATGCATGATGGATGGCTTCCAGGATGCTTTCTTTCCTCGGAGAAAGCCCAGAAACCGTTCAGTCTCTAGACTAGTTTAGCTTGTTCTCATATACAACAATATGGCTGGTTCCTCCAGCCCATCGCAGGCCTCCAGTACTACTGCAGCGGGCCTTGAAGTCTCACGTTACTTCATACCACGGTCTTCTGCATGCAGCATACATCCTCGGCATCATCCAATGAAAGCACAAACATAGGACGCTGCAAATCGCCCATCTCATCATCCTGGGCACATAGTAAGGAAATGCTATTTTTGTAAGGAACTTAAGATTTGTAACGTGTGATCTTCAAAGGGGGGTTAGGAGGGAAAATAGGCAAGGAAAGACAAGCAGATTGTGGCGGAAGATCCTTTCTGGCAAGTTTTGGGTGCATCCCTTGATGCTGCTTGAAAAAGTGAAGAGCAAAACTAAAAGCATCCCACATTAAGGCTCAGAGTGAGAGGGGGCGTAGTTGGGCGCTGAGCATGAATCGGGCAATGACTGTATGGCATGAGCAGCAGGTCAGAGAGCTGTGGTGGTAGGGCTGTTGGTAGGGACCAAGGTAGAGATCGTTGGTGTTAAGGCCTGTGAAAAGTTCAGCATTTGGAGTCTCCGTAAGCATTATGTAGCTGTGGTGTCTCCAGGCACTTTAAAAGATGCCGCCTGCAAGTAGTATGATCACAACCAGCTCTAGGCCAGTTAGTCGGGGGAATGGTGATCACTGGAAAAAGTCATAAGGGCAATGCATAAAGGCATACATAAACTCCCAACTCCCTGCTATTCTGGCAAGTACTTCATATAATTAAGTTCTGCATTGAAAACTAAGTGTCTTTTGCTAACACTACTCTTTGAAAGATAGTGTAGAATTTCCCTCCTCTTCCAAATCTTCTAACTCCAGCTCTACATTTATTTGGGACTTGTTTATACTTATGCCAACATTATCTTTAATGTTAAATAGCACTTTCCTGGGGAATTTACCTGCTTGGTATTTATTTCTAGGCAGCTATCATGTCCTTTCTCAATCTTTGTTTTCTTAAGCTAAAGAAAGCAGACTCTCTGCTCCTCTCATCATCCTAATAGCTTTTTTGTGTAACTTTTGAATTTGTGAGATAAGGTTTGTAAGGAGAGGTGATGTATTTTATTAGATCACTGATATAGTTAGAAAGAAATAGGAAAGCTTTTGGGTGTACAAGTCATTCTCACGTATGCCCAAAGCTTACCAGCTTTTTTTCCAACTGTCTCAATTTTCTAATAAAATATATTGCCTCTGCCTACAAGCATTTCCTCTCATACATTCTTAGACATTATTGGCTACACCACACACCTTTGAGTTAATCTTTCCTGAAATATTTTATATAATCTTGTCCTCCCAAATATTTCTGCTTTTGCCAATATGACAGATGAATATCTACTTCTGTGTTTCTTGGAAACACACCTCACCCTAGGTATTTTAGGATTGCCTTTGAACAAGTCATGGGCCAGCTTACGTTAGTGCCCCAGCATCTTCACTTGAGATACCAGTATGCACAGGTTTTTGTCCTACAAGTAGCCAGCAGCCTCCTTTCCTTCAGTTCATGGGTGTTTTTATTATTATATTTTCCCCCATGTTGGTTTCCTATTGCTACTTTCCCTGCACATTTTACTGAACATCCTACTTTTTGTGCTAGGTCAGAAGGGACACGCAACTAGCTTCTCAAGAAATGTTTGGGGGTTTTGGCACATCCATCCAATACCTCACTTTTAGTCACTTCCTTACGAACCTTAAAATTCATTAGGTAATCCTCCTTTTCTCTGTTTTAATTAACTTCTTAAATGAACTGTCATATGATTTCTTGAAGTCCTGATAGATTAGATCTACTGTATTTTCCTCTTTAGAAAAAATCAAAGAAAGATGCTTTCGTTTGACATGATGTACACATGCTACATCATGTTTCATTTAATCCTGTTTTCTGTTTATTTTCATGTCATTTCTTTTGTTCCATATCAAAACCCTTTTACACTGTGGAATGTAGCTTACAAGCTTGCGGTGCTTACTTTCTACTGCTGCTGTTTCAGTATTTTAAAAAATATATGAAATCAATAGGCCCAAAATATCCTGAGCCAGCTCTTTAAAGCCTCCTTGTAAGTTATCTGGACCAGCTGCTGTAAAGTATTTAGGCCTAGGTACACACTACTTGTTGTCATCAAGTGGTTTGATTGCGTAAGGCTAACAAAAGGTTGAACACCAACTTATGTTTTGGCTTTGGTTTTTTTGTTTGAAACAGCAAATAAGAGCAAAAGCTATTTTGCTGTCTCTCCCTGCCGCTGCCCACAAGTGTAGACCTATATAAGTCGTAATGTTTTCACAAGGGAAAACAATGTGCCTTTAAAATGCTAGCCAATGTGTATGCAATTCCTCATGTGGACAAGAAAAGTTTAGTTTCAATGCATACTACCGGGGGTGTCTTAAAACTGCAGGTGTTTCTTAGCCACCCAACCCATACACTATAGAAGTCTCTGTGCTTACACAAGGGTTTTTATATCCTTCAAGTGGTATCTATGACACAGAAAAAGAACCCTTCGTTACCTTTCAAAAGGTACATGTACATGAATTTGGATACTGAAATACATTAATATTTGAAAATAAATATTGCACACTATTTGTTTTTTAAAGATTTTAGAATTTCAGTAAAATAGCACTGACCTGACCTAAACCCCACTGAAGTAAATGGGAAGAAGCTGAGTGACTTTGAGGAGTAAGATGCCATGTATATGTTCTCAGCAGGGCACACCCTGTCAGAGGTCTCTGCCCAGAAGAGGGGATAAGGTGGGAGCTGGGATGTGTGAAGCCTGTCCAGTGATTCACGCCTGTGCAAAACAGCTGATCTAAGGGCTTGGAGGGTCCCTCAAGGACACATAAGCTGCATTTCTAATACAATTTCAAGTGAAGAGGGTTTCCTTGCCAAAAGCCTTCTTATTCTCAGCTCCAAATAATAGATGATCCTACCAAAATTATATAAAAATGAGATGTCTTATAAAGATTAATGGTATGCTCTGTAGGATATGAAGTGTACTCCTCTTAAACAGTCTATTTTTAGTGATTTCTTAAGAACTGTTATGCATGTTTGTATATGTGAAGGTTTGACTGGACTCACCAATCTTCCTTTTTTTTTTAATAAACCAGCATAAAGTAGAATTTATTTACATAATGCAATGATCCATGAAGGTTACCATAACATCAAGGGACCATATTAACCGCTTGAATGGAATTCATTAGAAATTAACTACCACTTAAATTAATTTTCCCACATTCACAAGGCTGTAATGGTGGAAAAAGGAACCGTCCATCAGCATGTACTGACAGGAGAGCTGTCACTGCTTTTATTTATAGGTGAATACATTAACCCATGAAGCAGCCTTTTCAGACCAAATCTTGAGCTTCTGTACAAATAAGCTCCTTCAGAAGACTTTTCTTTTAATAAGTAATCCAGCCTCAGTTCAACGGGAACACATACTGCCTAATGCTTTTGCCACTGGCTATATATATATTGTAGCCTTTTCATAAGAACAGTAGAAAAACTTGTTCTTAAAACCCCCAAACTTCACACTGTATGTAGTTTATTTTCAATGGATAATGTTATTGATTAGATCTAGTTACAGTGGTATTGTGTTATCAGTATTGGTAAAACTACACGAACAAAAGATTGTCCGTTGATTTTTCTTCTTTTGTAGTTTGTTACATCATTTGCATTTTTTAAGTGTCTTACAAATGAATATATGTGCAAGTCTCCAAACCGTAGGATGAAAGTGAACGAGACGTGTACCCATCTGTGATCTAGGTATACTCTGGGCCAATTTACTGTAGTACATTGTGGTAATCAATTTGAATAAGCTACAATAGGAAGGAGCTTTGTGGCACCTGTTAGGCGACCATAGTTGTGACAAACCAATATAGCATTAGAGGGGGTTGTCTTTTATCTATGTAAACCTCATAGCTGAAATGCTCTTAGCACAATTTCCTGTACAGTTTAATCCAAACAATTTTTTTCATGAAGAATTATAGCTCAGAGCTAAAAGCTGGCCCTTACCAACTAATAACATTTTTTATTTTCTTTTTAACAGAGAAAGTTCATTAAAAAAATGATAGCATTGTTAGCTTTTAGGAAACACCCCCTATCTATGACTGTTAATACTAAAATAACCAAATAAAATCAATTTTACAGATTTTTCTGTTGGATACTACCATATGTAATAAACAGTGGTGGCACAACAACATCAAATGAGCCTGCGTGCCAGCAATATTGCTCACTGAAGTGTTTCACTCTCATTGCTGTCCAAAAAGAAGAAATAAGAAGTTACAGTGAATCTCATAGCGTTGTGAACATTTTCTCCTACGCTCCTCCATGGTTTCCATACCAGTGTCAAAGGAAGCTTCACCACACAGGTTCTCATAGGAGGAATTTGGAGCGCCAGTGGCCTTCTCAGGTATTTCTGTGAGTTTATTGCTGTGTTCAGACACTTGGCAGGCATAGCAAATATATGAGCTTTTCTTGGGTTACCCACAAGTCCCTATATTCAAAAGGAACTAAAGGCTGTCCTGTTAATCCAGTGGTAAAATTGCATGCTGTTATCTTTTATGTTGTCCGCTCTGAAGATCCCTTCCAACAGCTTCTCACATGTTACATGCTCAGGGCTAAAAATATAAACTCAGTAAGTGAAGAGAAAATATTTTACAAGCTTTGCCCCCCAATAATATATGTAGTTTTCCATTTCAGTTATTTAAATGTGGCTATATGGTGCTATTCAACTATGCTGAATTAAAAACTCAGCGTCAGTATTACCCAAAAAGACTATGGTTGCAGTTGTGTTAGTCTCAGCCTGATGTCACACATCTTAACAAAGAATTTGTTCGTGTTCACTTTTCTTATTTTTTATAGTTATACTTTAACTAGTTAAACTGAAAATCCCTAAGTACTTCTACCAATGGCTTGGGATGCTATTTGTTTAGAATATAGGCAAGTGATTCTCTGATGTTGTCGTGCCAGCCTAAGGAAAGCTTATAGCTGCAAACAGACTAGCCACTCTCTTTCAAAAGTAGCAACAGTCACCAGTACAATGTATGATTTATTTATTATTTAATGGATTTAGAGCATTTAAAATCCATACAAACACTATTTTGTCTAATTCTTCCACATTTTATATGGCACTGCCTTTTAGTTTGTCTGATTTGTATACACTAATGTACACGCATAATGTATAATGTGAATGAGTCAAACTAGAAAATTACGCTACTTAGTTCTCATCAGGGACTATGGTTCATTTGGTTAATTGATACAATATTAACTAAGTAATGACTCTCACTTCTGTCAAGATTTTTACATTTGTTAAATTCCCCTGCCTGATTCTGCTTTTCTGCTTTATTTCTTTTTAAAATTTAAACATCTTAAGAAAAGGCTCTTCTCAATTAATGCATTTCATGATTGAGGAACACTGAAATTAACTTTTAGCCAATTAAAATTTTACGAGTATTTGCTATTGTCGACAGTAGTAAAAACTTCTGTTTCAGCCACATCAATAATTAATTTAGAAGCACATGCCTGAAATACTTCCACACATGCAAAGGAGTTGTTACTCTCCCACAGCTTCCCTCACAGTCATCCTGGTGACTCCCTTGGCACGAGTACGCCATTATTTTGTTGGCAGCATTTTGATTTCTGCATGGTTATGATTAACCTGTACAATATGTTCCTCTTAATGCAAAGCTGTTTTCTTATCCCTTCAATTCTACAAACTGGAAAAAGCATATAGCCGGAGGCCACACAGAATAATACCAGTGTCAAGCTTTAAAAAACGTATTTGTTTTGTGTCCTCTAAGGACAAATGATAGACATGTAAAAATGTTTTCTCTGTTTCTCTTTCAGGGAATACTTACTTTAGAATTAACTTCTGTCACAGAAAACATAATTTGAAGCATCTACTATATATTATTTCTGACCATTTCTGCTATAAAGAGGGAAAATAGTACATTGTGTATGACACGTGTGATTACAAGGTTATAGAAACTCTTTATGTTTCTCTTGTTGTTATGGTTTCTCCTTAAGAAAGCTTGTCACTGGAAACAGAAGAGCGTCCTTCCTTCAAAAGAGGCAAGTATATAATACTATTAAACAGCGCAGTGTAATGAATGTAATTAATTGCTTTATAATACTTTAAATTCCTACACCTCTGAAGCGCTCGGTGCTCTTCATCCAATCCAGCCATGTATCACTTTTGAAGTATTTCAAAGGATAAAAGATTTTTATGATACATCCTTAAATGTTCTGATGATTACACATGCTGTAACCTATTTCTTCATAAATGCATTCCGTCTTTAATTTTGTACTCTTCAAGACACAATCATCCTAGTGTCCTTTTATTCATAAAGATTGTTCCTTTACATACTTTCTCTGTCTTACCTATTTGTTAATTCTTTTTCTCTGTGATATCAAGCATACTTCATTTCATGCTTCATTGTCCAGGTTTTAGTTTCAGCTCCAGTATATTAAATATTCCCACCCGTTTGCTCCATATTTTATAGTCAACAGTACAGAAGCGATAAAAGCCTTTCTCAAGCAAAGAGAAAGATGAGTGTTCTTAATGTGGAATTCTGTTCCTTTGGAAACTTGATTGACCCCAAATCTTATGACTCCACAGTCAAGAAACATAAAACTCATTCAAGGCAAAAAGTATCTCAGCAACACTTCTCTGAAGTTAAAATATTAGAAATTTTCACTTTTCTCCCTATTTCCCACCCTTTGCCCTTGAAATAAAGACCAAACCTGTACATTAAAATGAAAAAAAATGAGAGGGGACAGAGCATCCAGACATCCCGCCGACAGGAAAGAGCGTTCCAGCCAGCCTGCGCGAGGTCTGCCAGCACTCCGTAAAGGAGTTGCTGACGGCCAGGTGTGGTGTGAGGCCTTCTTTGCTGTCCCCTGGCCCTGCCCCTGGAGCATGGAGAGGCACCATCTTCCCTGCACGGAGGCCTGAGGGAGAGGGGAGGACAGGGCCTGTACATTCAACTCCTGGATCCAGACCATTTATAAAAACATTAAAGACCACTGGCCCTAAAAGTGAGCCCTGGGGAACCCCACTGGTGACTGGCTGCCAGCCTGACATAACCCCATTTACTAGAAGTCTTTGAGCCCGACCCGTCAGCCAATTCTTCACCTAATGTATTATGGACTTGTTTAGCTGTATGTTGGACATTTTGACCAGCAGGATACTGTGAGAGACAGTAGCAAAAGCTTTGCTAACATCCAAAAAACCCCACATCAATGGGCTTGCCTTGGTTGACTAGATGGGTGACCTTGTGTCATGTCTTCAGCCCAGCCAGTAACAAAGCACCACGAAGCCGCTCACTCACCCCCCCACCCCCGCCCCTGGACACGTTGGGATGAGGAGAAAATCCAAAGGCAGGCTCGTGGGTCGAGACAAGGACTGGGAGGGATCACTCCCCACTTATGGTCACGGGCAAAAGACAGGCTCAACTTGGGGAAGAAACAAAAGCAATTTCATTTACTACAAATCAAATCAAA
>VYZV01021630.1:7032-31578 GCA_013401275.1 Pandion haliaetus | reverse complement strand
TGCCGCTCCTTTCCTCAGGGGGAAGATTCCTCACTCGTCCCCTGCTCCACCGTGGGGTCCCTCCCACAGGAGACAGTCCTTCACCGACTTCTCCAACGTGGGCCCTTTCCGTGGGCTGCAGTTCCTCACAAACTTCCCTGGCGCGGGTTCTCTCCGCGGGCTTCAGTTCTTCCCGAACTTCCCTGGTGCGGGTCCTTTCCACGGGCTGCTCTCCAGTCACACACTGCTCCAGCGCGGTTTTTACCATGGAGTTACGGCCATCTTGGGGAGCCTCCGCTCCACCGTTCACCCCCATGGGCTGCAGGGGGACAGCCTGCCGTCTCCCCACGGGCTGCAGGGCCATCAGCCTCCTCAGGCGCCCCTCCTCCCCCTCCTTCTTCACTGACCTCGGGATCTGCAGAGATGTTCCTCTCACGTTCCCCCGCCCCCACACACTGCCGGTTCCCCTTCTTCAATCTGTTCTCCCAGAGGTGCTCCCACCATCACTGATGGGCTCGGCCTGGGACAGAGGCAGGTCCGACTTGGAGCCGGGGAAGCTTCTAGCAGCTTCTTAAAGGAGCCACCTCTGCAGCCCCCTCCCCCGCTACCAAATAAAAAAAAACCACGCCACACAAACCCATAACAGTGCTTCAGCAATTTCCTGGACCTGTTTGTGCCAGCTGTATGGTATTCCCAGTTAACACCTGGGAAGTTCAAATCACCCATAAGGAGGGACGAGGGCAGGTGATCTAGAGATACCCGTTAATTCCTTACAGAATAGCACATCAGTGTTGTCGTCATGTATGGGTGGTCAATAGTAGACTCCCCCAACAACATCTGCTTTGCTTGCTTTCACCTTCATCCTTACCCAGAGGCTCCCAACTGTGTCATCACCAACTGCAAGCACCATGCAACCCAACCCATGCAACCCAACCCCTCCCTGACATCCAGCGCCACCCCCCACCTCGCCTGCCCTGTCTGTCCCTCCTGCAGAGCCTATAACCGTCCATCACAGCACACCAGTCACAGGACTCATCCCACTAGGATTCATTACGCCAATGCTGTCCTTGTAGCTCTGGGACTGGGCCAAAGTTCTAGCGCCTGTTTATTCCTCATGCTGCCTGTTCATTAGTATAGAGACATGAAGATCCACATCTCTTTGGAGCAAAAATGTTACATTTAGGTTGGCCTAACTGAGCCCGGGTCATTAAGCCTGACCTAGGCTTGGTCAATAGTACTCGTCAAGACAGAATCTTGAAGGGTACGAAAATGAGGCAAACCTCCTGTTAAGTTCATTGGAATGTGTCTGTACTTCCTCCCTTTGGGAACGGTTCGAAATTTTGAAAACCACAGATAAAAGGTACCAAAGCATAGTATCAGCTATGTGCTGAAAATGTAAAGCAATCATTTCAGATTATTGAAAGGGCGCTTTAAACTTTTGTCAAAGATTGGGTACTTACAGGTCGAGGCAGGAAAATACTGCATTTTTGCATGGCGTTTCCTATGCATCCAACTTTCTTTTTAAAAACTACAATTCAGGTCTCTTAACAGATTAATGTCTTTGGAACCAAGAAATTCCTAGGGTTCAATGGCTTTTCTGGTGACAATTGTACTCCATTTCAAAAAGTATTATCAAATTACTGATGTTACGGCCTAAAAATCCCCAGAATGTAAGGCACCGCCAAAGCACGAAGGTGGGCATGGAAATGGAAAGTTTCCAGAAAGAGTCTCCTACTCAAAGACAGAGAGCGGGAGGGGACACAGGCGTGCAGGCGCAGTTGCCTAAGTGCAAATAAGAGGACGAGAGCATTTTTATTCTTTTGTTGTTTTTTATTGTCCAGTCATGAAGGTGCAGAGGCTGGACCGCCAGTCGGGAGCTGGCCGGGCGCTCCTGCAACGGTGTTGGCACCATCTGATGCGTAGGAGCCTGGGTGGCTGGGGTGCAGCCAGGTGATCCCTGTGGCAGGTGCACCCACTGCCTTCGATGTTTCTCCTTGAGGTGGATCCACCTCCATGGGCTCCACGCCATCGTCTGGTGGGTTCGTTGTCATTGGCCCCATGCTGTGGTGGATTTGGGGCCACGCTGGTGGATCCACCTCCATAGGCTCCACGTCATCCTTTGGTGGGCTGTTATGCCTGGGCCTCACGCCGTATCTCAGCAGATAGGTACGCCAAGGCCCCATGCTGTTCCCCGGTGTGCCCACAGCAGTGTGCTGGATGACGATGGTTGCATGAGTGCGGGCCATTGCTCGCATGGCACGAGGAGTGATGTTGTTCCTGTTCCTCCTCCTCCTCCACCAATTGTCCTTCTTCAGGCTTCTGGGAGGTGCCTTCCTCTTTGGCAGTCGCGGGAACCGTCTGTGTGCTGTCCCATGCCAAGGTGGGCAGCCACCCGCCTGGCTGCTGGTGCTGCTCGCTGGCAGGCAGACTCGCTTGGGCTGCACGGCGTTCGCTGGTGGATCTATAGCCAAGCGCTGCATGGCGTCGACCAGCGGGTCGAGGCTGACGACACTGCTGGCGGGAGGGGTGATTCTGTTGTTCCTCCTCCGCTGCCTCCGCTGCCTCCTCCTGGGACGTGCCTTCCTCCTCCGTGGTTGCGTGGAGGGGCTCTGTGGCATCCCACGCCAAGGTGGGCAGCCATCCGCCTCGCTGCCCCAGCTCCTCTTCCGTCCAAGCATTCTTGGCACCTGAGGGCCTGGAAGCTCGGCGATCTGTGGGCCAGCTGCAGGGCCCCTGCTTTTATAGGGCCGGTGACAGCAGCAGGCCACTGTGATGGCGATTGTGACGGTGGCCGATGCGTGTGGCCAAATATGGTGGGTTTGGGCGTGGGGGGCCTGTGGCCGGAAAGGCGCCCAACTACGGGAGAAGGAGAGGAGGGTTGTGGGAGCTGAGGGCCCCTTCCCTGGGTCTCTTCCCGCCTGCCATGTTGCTTGCCGAAGAGAAAGGCTGGTGATAATTGTAATCCATTTAAAAAACTCTTACCAATTTATTGATATATGAAGGGTGGCATTTTTTACTTTTTGCTTCAAATCCTTAATTTCCTGGCTCAGTTGTTGTAGTGGACCTGATCACAGAAAAGAGTTTCCCCCATCTGAGGAATTCCTGCTAAAAGGGGGCATCTTGGAAAGGTCTCAGCAAACCCTGTGGCTTATTATAGCAGATCCCTTGGAGGCTGAGGAGATGCTCATAAAATAGTCATAGTTCAGCCTGTCCATCACTTTCTTTTGTGCAAAGGCTATAATGGCCAAATGACAAATGATCCTGGTAAGTCACTTAGAGAAGATCTTGGAAGCAGCACAGATCATCAAACTACTTATGTTCCAAGAAAGTACAGGTTTGACCTGAATGGATCACATTCCCCAAACTGGATCCAAGCTGTAGTGAAATGACTTCTCTATGTTCTTTAAAAATCATGCTGAGAAGTCATATGTGGCACCCAGTCGGCTCTTGAAGGCTGGCCTTCAACTGCGGTGTGAGCACAGCCCACCTACCTGGGAGATGGAGCATGCAGTTTCCTGAGGACTTGGTCAGGAACATGAGGTGCCCTGGGCT
The DNA here is from genome assembly GCA_013401275.1 of Pandion haliaetus. NCBI lineage: Eukaryota > Metazoa > Chordata > Aves > Accipitriformes > Pandionidae > Pandion > Pandion haliaetus. The sequence continues at coordinate 28,047 of VYZV01021630.1, read as the reverse complement.
GAAGATCCACAGTCCGTACCAAGGGATTTACGAGTGAGCCCCCAAGAGAGCACCTCCAAGGGTTTGGCCTGAGAGGGAAGTAGTCCCTTCAGGTATTCCTGGTCACATTGAGTCACTGGGGAACCAAAAGCTAGCAGTGAGAGTCCCTTCTTCAAAGTGTCCTCTTCACAGGACTCCAGTGGGGTAACTACAGCAATAACTTGGCCAGCTTGGCCAGGTGGATCTCATTAAAGTGTGTGGCAGAGGGCCCAGTAGCAGCCTCAGCTGTTATGCAGGATAATTCTCTCTCCAAAATGGAAGGAAACTGAGCCCTGGTTTGTGCTTTCCTTCCTTTGCCTGGAAGATGAAGTCTCTGCATTTGTTATCAGAGGGTCTGGAAGCAGTCAGCCGGCAACAGCATGCAGGGCAAAATGGTCTTCCCCCTTCAGACAGCCTCCTCTCATAATTTCCTACAGCCTCTTCCAGCTGTTGGTGGCATCCTGGTGTCAGTAGGGCAGGCATCCATGGGCCAATACCCTCCTGCATGTTTTGGGAGCCAAGCACTCCTCTGTGCTGGCCCTAGCTGAGGAGCCACCAAGAGGAACAGCACAGCATCCCTTCGCAGTGGTGGTATCTGAGCTAAAGGCAGCTGAGAGCGGAGCTTGTGAGGGCAGTACCAGGGAGAAGGAGTGGGGCAGAGGTGAGACTTCTTCTTTTGTTGTTTGCAGAACAGAATGCTTTCTGTAGCTGTAGATCCCTATTCCCTCTCATAGATCCCTATTCCCTCTCTCATACCTGTTTTATGATGTGCCGGCATTTCCCAGAGCAGAGGATAAAATACACACAGGATGCTTTTGTCTGTTTTGTCCCCTTTGCCTGTTCCATAACATCTTTTCTCCCAACAACAATGAAATTATCCTCAATTTTCCCTCTTCAGTTGCAAAGCATCCTGCAGATTTTCTGCCTAGAGTGGAATTGCAAGAAATTTCTGAATGTATTTGACACAGATATATTTTAATTAAATGTAAAATTCCAGCAGTTATTGAAATACTAAGTCTTGGATTCAGCTGGGTTTTGGAGAACGTACTGGAAAATGATGACAAAGAGCAGTTAAACAAAGAAAGAAAAACCAAGAATCCCAACAAGTAACAACTTAAAAATAGATAAAATGTGATAGTAACAGAAGTGAAGCTAAAAATAACAGCAGAATTAAAAACCTAAACCAAAATAGTTTTAATACAGCAGAATAAAAAAAGCAAGCCAACCAGCTATATAGATCTTAGTTGTCAGTTGAAATGCTTCGAATAAGACTGTAGAAAATGTAGACTTTATCTTTATTTTGTCTTGTGAACTAATTGCTTCAGAATTAAAAGAAGATATTATCGTACTGGTGGTAGTAGGATAGAACAGAAAGAACCACATGTGTTCTCCCTGATCACAATCCCATAGTAGTAATTAAAAACGAAGAGGAAAGGAAAGATTTTTCTGTCTATAATAGTTGGCCTCATTAACATATCAGCTACTCCTTCTTTGATTTAATGGAATATCAAACAGGTTGTGCTCCCACTTACAGTCATTAGGCTTGAAGTGCTGATTGCTGCATATTCGAGGCCGCCGGCTTCTCTGTGGCACCATCATGAGGAATACCCACAGGTGTCTTTCTTACTGTTCAACAGTTGCATTTGGATGTGCATTAAAAATCTGATTAATTTGTCAATGAACAAAGCTGATTTCTGGGCAGGTTCAAAAAATTTTGGTTTTATATGTATGTATACACACACACATATATGTATACACTTTTAAAAATTTCTAGGTCAGAAGTTCTCCATATAATATATTAATGATTTAAAGCCACACTTACACTTCTTAGCACACTTTCATTCCTGTACACATGCTGGAAAATTCTTATAAATAACAATCCAAGAATTTATTTTGGTTGACAATGGTTTTCCATTATTTTGGGACAGCAATTAAGAAATATAAGTAAATTGTTACTTATAATTATGGCTGCTCTTAGAAAAATAGAATTTATCAATGGAATTTCTTCACGGAGCAACTGTTTTGTACAGGCCACACCACTGTCTGCTATCCAAACATTTTAGTTCACTTTGACAGGAAATATATCACCCATTTTGGTGACAAAATAAGAGTTACTTCCCCTTAATAAAAGGGCTGTGAGCCTTGTTATGAAGTTTCTGTGGTTTGTAAAATGAACTAAATGGTATGCTTTACTGTTTCTGCTTGGACCACCATGCTAAGTTGTGGCACAGAGTTTACAGCAGTGAGTGTCACAGGTAAATGCCTACTGATGAGCATCATCTGTAGTGGCTCTAAAAATACCCCTTCCTTCGGAGGCACAGTAGTCCGTTGGGGAGCCATGGAGTTCAGAACCTTAAAATACCTTGGGCCGTAACTCATGCATCTGTTAAATGCACCAGCAACAGAAAATTGTGGAAGTGCTTGGGTGGCGTTTTCATTTGGCTTTGGTGTGATTGCAGTGTGGCAATTAGTAATTTTAGAGAATAAACAAGATGACAACTGCTTAGCAGCAGAAGGCAGAAAGAAAGAACTCATCAGTGCTGCCATACTCCCACTCCTGTTGTCCCATTCACATTATCTCAGTCACACACTGTAATTGGAAGTTAAGGCAGCAGCTCTTTTTTACACAGAATAAAGATATACAAATAACAAGCATTAAATAAGAAACATCGCACCACATCAAGATTAACAAAAGTAATAATGCTGACCTTGCTAGCACTCAAGTCTTTTCAACCGCGAATAATCTTCCATCCTGACAGGGAAGAGCAAGACATCTAATCCTCTAGCATGTTCATGATAGAAGAATTGCCACTCCTTCCCAATTAATCATTATGTGAGACAGTTCCCTTATACTTGAAAAGATTATTCCTTAGCCCTTTGCCAGCTAAGGTTCCCCCTGTACAGAGAAGAGCCAGCTAGAGGTCTCCTAACTGTGCTCCAGCGATAACCCTTGCATTTCAGATCTAGCGTGTTGTATTTGTCCAGGCCCAAATGCCCCTTGCCCCAGTATCTTAAACAAAAGCATATCTAAATATTTTTGAGGTTTTCCACAGATCACAACTAATGTCTATTTGCAGTTTTTGTAAACACACTTTGGGTAGAGCTTTAGCATGGTATGAAGATTAATGACCCTTAAAAGGAATCCTGCGGGTTTCATTTGTATTCTCTGTGCCATGTTTTCACACTTTCAAAGAGCAGTGCTGAACTTCTGAACCACTTTGTCAACGTTGTTAATTTGACAGTGATTTACATCTCTCTTAATTCATACCGGAATATCTTCAGCTGTAGCTATTTGTTAGTTATTCCACTCAGGAGTGGAGATTCTGGACTCATTGCTACAGCACAAGGTCTCAGTACACCCAGCTGGGTAAATGACCTTGACTAAAAGCACCCATTTTTTCAGCCCATGTTAGTATCTGAGTGTGTGTATAATAGAAGGCAGGTACATTGTGTATTCCATTTCCATTTCTCACTCAGGACCTTGGTCTCTAAAATCTTTCTGCTCCTCCCTGAAAAGGATCCCCCCCTCCTAGAGAAGTAAATATGTACAGGCAGATGAGACAGTCAACAGTGTTTACATCTATATTCATGTCATTTTTGTATAATGACTAGAAAAAAAGTTGGGAGTTCAAGGTTATGCCTCATGAAATTCTTGCAAAGGCTGACGCAATTACAGCTGTGGTTAAAATTATTCAGTGTACTCTGACATTGTACTCCAACAACGTTCAGCACCTCAATTCTGCAAGGTTGTACTTGCCCTTACCGGGAGATAACTGACAGCGTCTCTGGAAGGACTGGCTTCTAAGCCAGCAAGTGGCAGAAACATCCGCAACTGCTGCAAACTTTGCTGAACTGTGTTTCATATTGGAGAAAAGGCTAAAGCAGGGGCTGACTGCCTCGTAGGGCACCATCGGTTTTACAGAAGCGATGTTTGAGGATATTTCTATTGTGAGGCTTATCACCATACTTTTGAGACCATGGAGCACTAGAATGGAGATGCTGTCAGCTGGAGGGTGGTCTCAATATTGCACCTCCTTAAACTTAGTGAGTATCTCTTCCTTTTTTACATATATTGAAAAAGTAGATCTCTCCCTCCAAGATCAGATTAGCTGTCTGTAGGGTACCATTACATTCTATTTTTTTAGGCAAGGATGAACAAGCTCAGCTCCATTTTCATATGCATCCTGTGGCCACATGGCTCTAGTTAATACTTTGTTAAGAGCAGACAAAAAGCCTTGAGCAAGGCAAAATGTAACGGCTTTGTCTCAGCAGTGCATTAATTCTGCTAACTGATTTTTGCTTGGTTTGGAACATGGGCCAAGTGATATGGATAACACCTGTCTGTGAAGGACTATAAAACCATAGTCTTAGCCTCAGCATTGCACAGGAGGGTTCAAGTTCAGTTGGTTATTCGTAGCTGAATATGAATGCTTCCCTATTGCTGCTTTCTAATACACAGTGCTTTTCCTTTCCCTTAAAATGACACTGTACCCTTCCCAACCTATTGTTGTGATAAGTGATGCATATTGTACTTCTCTGAACAAATACGTATAATGATAATTTGCACCCAAATTTGTAAGAAATCCAGTTGTTCCATGTAGGCACCTTATTATTATTTACAGTTCCATCAATATTGACGTAACCTGTGCTATGGACAATATATCCATTTGATTATGTATTGACATTTACAATTACCATTTGAGATCAACAGACTGTAATCAATTCTTTTACTACTGTTATATTGATTTAATTTGATATTAACCTTTTTTACCAGCTGTTGCTACAAACAGCTAACTCATCTTCAAAATGTTTGGAATGGAGCACACACACCCCTGCCCCCTGCCCCGAAGTTTATCACATCATCTGCTGCTTTAGGATGAGGTAGCCAAACCCTGTCATATCTTGAACATGCTTTTATTCTAAGCAATCTGAAGCTTGTTAGATGATGTCATCTACTACAATTTTGAAAACTGTCTGAGAAATTCTACTCTTACTTCAGATATGGTTAAGCCTTTTCACATTTTTATCCTTAATCCAGTGTATCTAAATGTCTTTTTTTTTTCCCACTTTAAGGGACTATTGGAGCATACACTTTCCTTTTCTGCATGCTTTGACAGGTGGTAGAACACCTAGAGAGGCCCATTTCAGTTTCCATCTATAGGACTTTCTGGCACCTAGAAGCCTGCAGACTTCCGTGAAGTTTGTCCTTAGAAATTAGTGTGTCCTACGCACTAAAAAATGTTTAGGAGGACAAGAACTGAGGATACATCTGGGTGAAATAATTTTATGAACTTCATTATTATATGTCTATCTAAGGCAATCTACATGTATATCTAGGGCGTTTTCTGGATGTCTAAATTGCTGGTATATATCTACCCCCAAGACCAGTCAAGAAAGGTGATACGTCTTAACAGACCAGCTGAAATGATTGGAGACAACTGACATCATCTATCTCAAACCCTCTAGCCAGGTCTGATGAGAAGTAACGAAGTGCCAGCAAATCCAGGTGCGACACAATTGCTGTTCTTCTATGGTGCCTCCACTGGAAGTGTCCAGTGGTGGTACTGGCTTCGGGATCTTCCCCTCTTCTCTCACTTTCTGTATGTTGTCCTGCCATCTCATTTGTGCCACGCTAGCCCAGCTGGTTTTGCTTAGAGTACATGAGCTCCCTTTGATGGGGAAAGCTCAACAGGAAGCTTTTAAGAGGCAACAACATTCTATATTTCTAAGACTGTATTTTAAAACTGAGAATGATAAATGCAGTCAGTTTATTATGTTGGCAGTTTCCCCACAAAAGAAAATAAAATAACTTCTGAATTTTATATTTTTTCCACTTGAATTTTCACAGCAGTGAAATTCTGGTGGTACTACTACTAAGACTGTCAGTTAAAAATTCAAAGTGTGGTTCACAAAAATGCTATGTGAACCGAGAATAAGGCAAGGAGCTCTGGGTTGGATGAAGGGATCACCTTTGTAAAGTAATAATTTCTATTCTTTGAAGGAAGTTGCTTTGTTTTAACATTTTTTAAAAGTGCGGACTTACATAATGAGAATGTAGTATTTGTTTAAAGGAAACGGCTTTCCATATACTCTATATTTCTCTAGAACAAGTATTGCTTTTAGTATTCAGCTATTTACATTTCTGTGAGAGTTAGGGTTATTAGCAGTAGTCATAATTATATGAATTGTAACAGAAAAGTAAATTTTCATGAAATACACATTGCTTTCCTGGATTGTATCTTTTTAAATTCAATTAATTGTCTAAGTGGAAATTGTAAATATTCCTACAGATCTTTTTCTTTATTCACTGGAGGTGACTTGCACATAAAAGGCTTACTTACATTATTTTTTTAAATCATTATAATTTAAAAGAACTAAGTCTTTAATAAACACTTCTCCCTTTAAAAGAACAAAATCAACAAAAGCATTGGTTGCTTCATGTGATTATGTATTTCAAAACTGTAAGTGTATAAGAAGTTGCTTACAGTTGCAGCTTATGCTTTAGCAAACTTTGCAGGAAATTGAGAACAGAGAAGACTGCAAGTTTTTTATTTTAAACATTATGCTCTTTTGTATTAATCTTAATCAAGCATTACACAAAATCAATGACAATTTGAATTTAGAAATTGGATAGCAGAAGAAAATGTCTGTAAAGGACCTTTTCACCAATAGGAATCTGAAGGCATTTTCTAGTAGGCAAGAATGGCATAGTTGTTGTCTGGTCGGGTTTTTTATATTTTTTTAATTTATGAGAGAAAGAATCCTAGTTTCAGAGAGACTGCAAAACAGCATAAGCACTGATCACCAGGAACCGTGGATCCAGTTTTGAAATTCAAATACCAAACCAAAAATACCCATAACTTGAGAAAGCTTCTCTGCATACTTTCAAGGAGAAGTGAAAGACACATCCACGAGCAGAAAAAGAATAGGACTTCCAATATACCAAACCATTATTACTATTATTTTAATGCATTGCATCAGCACAGACCAAGGATAGTCTAGTGTTAAAAATGGTAGTAACACCGTAGAAAAGGCATAATTGTTCAGCAAATACTTCTTACCTGGTCTAACAGGTATGGTATCCCAGCCTGCCTATGGTTAGCATGGAGATCCCTACAGTGAGTGTGTCCTTCTTCAAGCTCCTCCCTATTTCTCCCACTAGCCCTATGAATTTTCTTTTTTTTTTGAGCGTAGGTTGACATCCCACTAAAATAGGAAGAACAAACTTGCACAAAATGTTGGTTTGCAGCCTCCTGGGCCAGAGAGGGAACTGAATGCAGCTTCCACACACTGGCTGAATGCTCTACTTGCCAGATTAAAAAAAGGTCTGTAACCAGGTGATATTTTTTCTTAAATGTGTCTTCTTTTTGTCTGGCTGTGTTTTAAAAGGATGCAGCTATATTTTTGGCTACCAAATCCATTCTGTAGAGAGGCCCCAAGACTACAGCTGATCAACCTCCCACATGGCATGGGCCGAGAAGCAGTTAGTTTCACAGTCCAGCTCAAGCATGAGCATGAACAAGCAGAGCTGGAGCAGAAAAGTCCCTCCGGCTTGGAGAACCGGCAGAACTAAGACTCTTTGCTCCTCAAAATTTTCAAGGTCAAAGAGGCAGGTATCTAGGAAGTTTAATTGCTTCAGGAATGAGGACAGCTGAGCAGAGGTTTATGGGGTTGCAGCTTGGCTTGCCGTCTGTTTAGCACCTCTTCCAATCTTGTCCGCCTCGTGTGTGTGACCCAAACCAGCTAAGCTACAGTCACTCGACTAACCTTGTTACACCGACTAGTTTGCAGTATGACTGCTGTAGTCAACACAGAAAGCAATGCCCCTCTATAAAATGGGAATGATTCTCTTTTCCCTTCTAAATGTTTTGAAACATACAGATAAGAGTCTTACACAGGAAGCAAGTTCCTGTTTTAAAACAAGCCTGCAATGTTGTTTGCCTGCAAAGAAACAAAGGTTACATGTTTCAAAAGTTTGCACAGTAAGTACTTACAAGCTGCACATTGTTTTTCATTACCAATGATTTGTTTTCTTGCAGAACAAATTCTTCTAAAATATTAAACATAGTCGAAGTGACTAATGCATTTTTTTAATCTAAGAATTGCTCAATTAAAAATTTACAAGGCACGCAATTTTGATTTCTGCCGACAATAGTAAAAACTTGTGTATAAAGATTAATTACTTATAAAGTAAAACACATCTTTTAAAAACTGACATTAAATTTGCATCTGCACTGTATGTTGGATTTTATTCTACTCTCTTTAAGCAAAGGACTTCTGGTGGACTTTTGATAGAGTTTTAAACTGCTGATGGAAATGCATTGCATGAATAGAGTAGTGCTTGAAACAGCTAAAACCGAGAAGCAAACCATATTTTGTACTTTTGGTTCTGACGCATTCATTCTACCCTATGGATATCCTACTTAACAATATAAAAAATATACTGACTTTTTAATTACATTATATTATTGTGAATTATTATCTTATGTCAAGAGGTATTTATATTTCATATAAAATTAAACAACTTTGTTAAAATCTTCTTTAAAAATAGTTGTGCTTTTTAACTATGTAATAACATTTTGTTCTGCCTCTGCATAATTGAGGTTTCTAATGACAGAAAAATATATATTTCTTTTACTATACCAAGACTGCCCTCTAGAGTCTCATTGGGCCAAATTAATCTCTGGTGTAAATCCTCTCTCCAGATTAGCTTTGAAATGTACACATCTTTACAGACCCCATTATGCAGTGCTCCCATTTGCATGATACAATGCTTGCTTGAAAAAGTAGGCAATACAATTTCAAGACAAAGATGGGAATTTTTTTCACTTACTATGAGCTCTGATAACACGTTACAAAAAATTACTTGTAGCCTCTTTACTGCACACATTTTGCATTCCAATTGAGTTGTAAGATATTAGGAAAATGATGAAAAAGAGAATAGTTTTAACCTCTTCTTAAAACCACGAGAGATGTGTATGTCTATAAAAGATGACGGAGGAAACGCATGCAGGCAGGATAACTGAATTAGGCTGGTACTTGTTCTTTCTTTACAAGTGTTAAAAAGCAGCACTTCTCCCCTCTGAGGGTTGGATTAAGCTTCCACTGAAGCCAATGGCAAACCCTGAGTAATCAAGGAAACAGAATTATTGCACTGATTGCCAGAAGCATTTGTATTCAGTTGTTAAATTAATAATGGGTATCTGGTTCAATAAACAGTTGTGTTTCCCATTAAATTTTAGCTGCAGTGCTGCTTCTTATTACTTACCAATATATTATGCAAAAAAGGCAGGGGAGGGAGGATGAATGTGAGGTAAACAGACTCACACAATATGGTTTTAAAATACACAATGCAATGAAACAAACTCTTAGCGCACGCTTTAAACCATGCACCACCTTATATCACTGAAAGACAGGCTCATTTTCAGATTAAAATAATGTAATTCTTAATCACAACTCTATAATTTAAATCAAAGACTATAATAAAAAAAATAAGTGGGTTTTTTTTTCTCCCTCAAAGAACAGAATTTTCACTTTTTTCCTGTTTCCCAGCTCCCAGTAGGAATGGCTCAGTCAAATCAGGTTGCACTTTGCATTTATTATATATTCGGAGGCAAACCTGGGATAAATAGCCCCAGAAAGCTAACTGAAATTGGCTTCACTTAGGTAAAGCCAAGAAGATTGGGCCCTACATTGATATTTACAGCAGACGCACATGAGACTGAAATATGGCTTATTGAATTATTTACGGGAATCTGCATTTATTCAATAAAATTTTTCTTTATTCTGATCTTTCTGTAGGAAGTAACAAAAAAAAGAATTTGGATCACAATGAATGGTGCAGAACTAGTAACTGATTTTTTTTCACTATAGTTTTGTTGAGAATAAACTCCAGTTACTTCATCATTCTGTATTATATGGTCCCAAGTTCTACTAATGTAAATGCACCTGTATCTGTCTTAGCAAGGAGATCCAAGACAATTCTCTCGTGAGCAGCAGTGCACAGATATTCTTGGCCGCTGTGACTGCCACATGAAGAGTTACAGGCAGTCATTTTGGACATCTAGGACCAATTTCACATACTGAGGGCAGGGCATGCAGGAGAAACACTGCACACAGAATAAACAAGAGTCCTTACTTTGTTTAGGTAGCTCACACGCAACCTGGGAAATATTTCGTTAGTATAACAATGCAAAAATTTACAAACATGTTACACACTATAGACCTAAACTAGCAAAACCACCTACCAAATAAACTTTTTTTCTTGCATTGAGAAGAAATGTTTGGAGTTTAAGCTGAAGGCCACTGCAGTCAGTGGAAGTCTTTCCATTGACATGAGTTGGCTTCTTACCTATTCCTTCTTATCCTCTGTATACTTGAGATGGCAGGAATCGATTCAGACCATCTCCTAAACATATCTACACAATCTAATAATCACAGGGCACTGAATGAAGAATACAAAAGCCTCATACATCTCCCTGCTGTTCCAGGAAACTAGTTTTGATACCACTTTCTTCAGTACTTCCTTTGGCAATAATGGGAAAATATTCTACGTTTCTCATTATCTGTTTCAAAGTGGAATAGGTTTCCTATTATTTTTTATAGTTTGGATCCTCTTTTTCTGACTATACTCTAGCTATAAAAGATACAGGAACTGCATCATCAGCCACAACTGGCCCCAAAGTTCCTACTTTCAACCAAATGTATGTCTGTACTAAATGTCTCCATCTGACATTACACTTGTGCTCCCCAGTTCAGTCTTAGCTTCGTAGCCAATTTTTTCTTCATATGGAACAAACAATTCTACTACAAATAACTCCAAAGGTAAAGAAATACATTCATAAGCTGCAGTGGAAGAAAGCATGGCAGAGACTGCAAGCCTTTGGTAATAAATGCACTTTTTTTAGCCTTATTCCCACCCTGGAGAAAAAAAATCTGCTTTTGTCCCTCAATAAGGCGCATATAAATGTTGTTCTGTAGCCATAACTCTGTTCCTGTAGCTGAAAAAGATCTTAAACATAATTCACTGGAACATAGGACTAGAACCTTCCTTGAGTCCTGGCCCTTGATATCACAAACAACTGTATCCTAAAACTGATTTAATAACTGTATTTAGTTTCATTTCAAAGTTAGGTCTTTTTAACAGCAATGACTTCTATGGAAGAATTAGGATAATGCTTAGGAATCTTCTTCTAATTTTGGGTCTAAATGCATTTATAATCTTTTTATGTCTATTTCTTCTTATGCCAACATTGCCTTTTAATTTAAATAGTTATTTCCCCTCACTGTGTTTACACCCTTGATATATTTATAGATTGCAATCATCATCTCCTCTGCACTACAATCTACTTAGATAAACAAGCCAGCCTTCTGCAATGTCCTTTCCATAAAGATGGGTTCTCTGTTTTTCTAGTCTTCTTAGCAGCCTTTCTGTGCACCTGATCCAGTTTCAGTTCATTGCTTCTGGGCATGGGTGGGAAGAATCACCTGCAGTACACTAGGTAAAGCCTTGCAATGTCAACGTGCAACATCCACATGCAATGTCACTAGCCCTTCTCCATCTCTACTGTCTGTCCCTGTAGTATTCCAGAATTCTTCAGTGTTGATGGAGCTTTCGACTTTGTACCAGAGTCATCAGAATAACTCCGATAAAATTGTGGTGTTCAATCATGAAAATATTAAATGAGGTTAACTCCAAAATCATGAGCCTAACTAGTAACATTTCAGCCTTTTATTTCAACCTGCCTCTTTCAGCACTACCCGTTCCAGTTTTTGCTCACCTATTTTCCTTGCTCCCTTACACTTTCACCAATAACTCCCATTTTCTCAACCTCGCTTGAGGTTTCCCACATGGCACTTCTTCAGGTCCACTAACGCAAATCAAACTGACAAAATCTACTCCCTGTTTGTTTGTATATCAATCTCAAGAGGTCAGTCCCACGAGACTTTGTTTTAATTCGTTCTTATTGCACTTCATATGATTTTCTCTTTTCTTTCTATATTTTTTCATCTGTTCTAAAAAGAAATTCTTCTAAAGTAAAATATACCCTTGAGATGAGGTTTCCAGGATTGCGATTGGTTTAGGTTACATTTTTTTCATCCTGTAAAACAGTCACTACATTCACTATTTTTTAATCATATTCTCAGTCACCCTGACACCAGTTCATACTCCAGTATTCTTCTCCTCATCTGATTGCAAGACTGTTGAAAAATCTCTCTTGTGATGCTTTAACTGGAGATTCCTATGCCAGTTCTTTGAGACTGCTTATCTCCCCCAGCTTGAATGCAATAACGTTTCTTGAGTGTTACTCCTGTCTCAGTTGAAGCTATTTGTGTTTCAATAATCTTATTAACATTTTCCATCTTCATTTTGCTCCTACTAAAACATCACATTATTTGAAACGGAATCAAAGTATTCACTTAGTTTTGAGGCTAAACTGAAAATGCCTTCCATCTAGAGGTTAAATTGTCACTGTGTAGCAACTCCTCCTTTAGTCCTTTGTTTTACTGTTCTTTGCAAGGTCTACTTCGTGTTGAGTCTCTGCTTGTTCTTAACATCCTTCTTGAAATTACTATTAATCCAATTAGCTCTGAAGTCCTTTCCCATGATTTTTTTCCCGTTTGTTTGAGACAAATTTTAATAACATCAGCGCCTTGGGTTTGATGTTGGAGGCCCTGAGACTTCATTCTATCTGGATTCACTATCCAGTTCCCTTTGTTTATTCAGGTTTACCTTCTTAGCTACAGGTCTGTTCATATTTAGCCTTACCTTTAGCTAAAACCAAATTGACTCGTGATCACTAAACTAAGTTTTCTTTCTGTTTTCAATTTCACTTAAACATCCTTATCACTAACAAAAATGAAGCCTAAAACGGTATCATCTCCTGTTTTAGCAGTGACACATTGGTGGAAGAGATTGTTTGCTTCCATGTAACATGGAATATCTGTATCATACCATACTTATTACTGTTTATTTAGCTATTTCTACAGTTTTTTTGTTTATCTTCTGCAAAACTGTTCAAACCTCTGTTTCATCTCACGTCTATATCACATGTTCTTGTTCCTGACAGAAATCACCACTGTTCTGTTGCACCAGGTTTTACACTGTATCAGGTGCGCATAGACACTGTGGTTCAGTAAGAAAATCTTATTAAAATGTAAGTAAATTTTCATTTACTGTTTAAGATGTAAGCATGTTTAATTTGCAAATATAACCACTAATGTTTTTTTAAAGATTCCCACTTCATTTGCGTAGGAACAACTGAGCTCCTCTTCAACTTTCTCACCTATATCAGCCTCAGAAATGTTAAAACTAATGGGGAACTATGCGATGATCATGTTGTTCCCCCTCCACCCGTAACATAAGGTGCTGAAATTTGATCCGCTTAACTCTCTTCCAAAGTGTTTCCTGTCTAACAACAGAATATTTTTAAGGAATCCATAAATTTTGGATGTGAAGATGGAGAATCCATTGCTTCCTATGGTAATTTGAATTTGCCTATTTTTAACTCCCATTTTTTATTACATGATTATACACTGGATTTTACAAAATCCTTTATTATTGGATATTTTCTCCCTTTAATCATACTGCCTTCATATCAGTTCTCGGTCTTCTTTTTAATAAACTGAGCCCTTGAAATTTCATATTTTACAGTATTTTTTCCTGCTCTTGAATCTGATTGTTTTCTCCAGTTTCCCCGCATCCTTTCAAAAATATGGAGAGCGTGAGTGGAGATAATAATTTGGTATGAGTCTTAGTGCTACTTCCATTTCTAGTGCAGCTTGCTCTTCTTTTATTAATTTATACTGAACAGCCTTATTAGCTGTTTTTTTCTTGGAAGATGCATAGGAGATTAGCAAGTCATTACCACTGTTGGCATGACCACTGTTGGCATGTGTGTGAGCAGGGAGCACTAGAGTTGTCAGCATGCCCAGATAAAAAGAGTGATATTATTTTAGCCTTGTCCCCCCACAAAACGCAAAATACCAGTCACAAACAGTGCTGGTGTGCTGTGCCTCCACGCTGAACCAGACTCTCTGAGATTGATTTTCAAAATGGTGTGCACACATACACCTGTAATTTCACGCACATGCACAGACACTACTGCTGCCTTGGGGAAAGAAGGAGCAGAGTGTGAGTGGGGGGGTAAATCGGGAGGGATTGTCTCTCTCTGTTGTGCAATCTGAGTAATGTAAGGAATTAGATTTAGGAATTAGACACTGCAACACCCTGCTGCTTGGCTGCACTACTGACTATCATATTCTTGGAAGAGAAATGTTAATGTGGTCCCTGATAGATGACTCACCTGAATGAAGGAAAAATACTGTGACAGTAACAGCTAGTGAGTGTGAGTCAAAATTAATATTGCAAGATGAGATGTCTACTTTCTCGAATTTATAATTACTTAGCAATGAAAATATGAGATTATAATTGTCAGATATTCTGCTTTTCCTAACTTGGTCTTGCGATAATTTTCAGCGCTCACAGTTTGTTTGAAATTGAAATTCAGGAATTGCAAAACTCAAATGTCAATGGAGTTTTAAACTGTCCTGTTACTAAAACTATATAAACTGTGATTTTAAGAAAGCTCAATAAAAAGAACACTACTTCCGTATGCACCAGTTTCAATCAAATAGAAACTTTTTTTTAAAAAAAACAGTTACCATTTTATGAGAAGATAGCATTCTGGGCCTGTCTAGTAGGTTCGACAGGGTAAAATTATCAATATACACAATAGTGTTTAAACCCTTCTGCAAGAAAACTTTGTTTGCCACATATATTTTTTATTGACCTGAGTTTTTTTGTTTCGAACACCATAAGCTCTATACACTTTTTAGTACTTAAAACACAGTGTTTGCACATTCTGGACACTACAGAAAGTTGTCCCCACATTGAAAATGCTTAATCACAAACAAAACCCTTAACCCTGCGTAACCCCTTCAAGTGGAAATGCTGCCTGGTGGGGGGGTCATCACAAGAGCTGCGTGTCACTTCCTTACCAGTACATGTACTGGTGCCAGTACTCAAAATAGGGCAGAATGATTTTCACCGGCCCTCTCTAAGGGCTTCATTTCAGTCTCTAAATGCACCCACGCAGCCTCAAGTGTTTCAGGGTGAAAGAGTTGCAGTTCTGTGAAGAGCCTTTTGAAGTTTGGGTAGGATATCGCTGTTTTAACAGTTAAGTGATGTACGGCACCTTCTTCATTCTGCAGCTGTTGGAAAATCTCAGAAACAATAATGTTTTTGTCCACTGCACTTTTATATGTTTTCAAAGAAGCAACATGACTTGCCTTATGTTTAACTGCAAAGTATAAGTGCAGTCTGTAACAAATAAATGTAAGCGGTGTAGGCTGGAGCCCTGGGACACATATTACTTATACATATCTTGTTGGTAACAGAACATAAATACTTCACTAAAGTCTCCATTTGTAATTTGTACTGAACATTTCTGAACATATGAAATATGAATTATATTTTGTAATGGCCCTTTGTGTTGAGGTCTAGCGGGAAAATATTGTTCTCCATGAGACAAAGTAAATTGCAATGATTCCTGAAGGGACTTGACTTTTGTACAAGAAAATACATTTAATCTGACATAGTTACTCTAATGATCTCTCATGTTATCTTTTATTGAACACAAAATGAGGTACAGCCATCAAAGTTTAGCATGCTACTGAGTGCACCATCATTAGATTACCAATATGGGGCTAAAGGGAATTGACTTAGCTCTACACACTTTTAGGGACTCACAAGTTTAGTAGAATGGTCTGTACCACCTGCTATTTAAAGGAGGAAGGCTTGTAAAATGTAGTTTTAGAAACGTACACTCGAAAGAAGTTAGAAACAATCATTCTCTCTTCACATACATGAAGCACCAAAGGAGCTCTTTAAGAATAGAGGGCTAAGAGGGGAACTATCGCTGTCTTCAAGTACCTACTGGGACGTTACAGAGAAGGCAGAGCCAGACTCTTCTTGGAGGTGGACAGCAAAAGGACTGAGCGAGCAGCTGTGTGGTGCTTAGCTGCCAGCTGAGGTTAAACCACAACAGTCCTTTTTGGCGCCCAATGTGGGGCTCAAAGAGTTCGAGATAATGACAGATTTGATTGGAATGTCCCAGACTGAATTTATAGCTGTTATTGCTGTTTAGCCTCTTAATTCTGTTTTTTAATATAAATATAATACTCTGGAGACGATTAAAGAAAGATAGAAACCTTTCTGTTTACATTGCAGTCAGTTTCCATTGTAAAGCTGTATGTATACTTCCTTGTAATATTGTCTTTGACTACTTAATTTAGTTGAATGTTGTTATTTCTTAATCTGAAGGCAAAAGTAGGGAGTACTGCATATTTAAAAAAGAAACCAGAACATGGTATCCTGGCCGTTTTTCAATGAAGCTCATTTAAAAGCTTGACGAATCTGTATATTTCTTGAAGGAATTTGACTCATAAAATTGCTCATTAATAATTTTCTGAACTTTTAATATAAATTACAATTACAGCTTTCTTTCATATTTCCTCCGAATTTCCCATGCCAATGGCATGCAGAAGAGGTCCTAGTTGAACAAAGAGTATAGTGTTGTTTAGTTATAGATCATTTCAAGCCCCACTGTGCTGCTACTGAAATGTTACTTGGAATTTTGCATCTGTATTCCAGAATGATGAATCTGAGCTGGATCTGGTGCATGCTGGGTTGTTTCAGGAAGCGTAAAACCAACACAGTGGCCTATAAGCCAGCGAGCGATCCCTGCCGCTTAGGCCAAGTAACACAGTCTCTGCAGACTGTTCCTCTCCATGTGCCGTAGCACTTGGAGCCTTATCCACCTTGGTACATATCCCAGGGTCTCTTTTGCTTGCTCACCAGCACACCTGGGCACATCACTGTCAAGGTGTCCTGGTTTCAGCTGGGATAGAGTTAATTGTCTTCCTAGTAGCTGGTACAGTGCTATGTTTTTGAGCTAGGGATGAGAAGAATGCTGATAACACACTGATGTTTTCAGTTGTTGCTAAGTAATATCTAGTCTAAAGTCAAGGATTTTTCAGCTTCTCATGCCCGGCCAGCAAGAAGGCTGGAGGGGCACAAGCGGTTGGGAGGGGACACAGCCAGGGCAGCTGACCCAAACTGGCCAATGGGGTATTCCATGCCATGTGACGTCACATCTAGTATATAAACTGGGGGGACTGGGGGTGGGAGGATCACCGCTTGGGGACTAACTGGGCATTGATCGGCAGGTGATGAGCAATTGCATTGTGCATCACCTGTATATTCCAATCCTTTTATTATTACTGTTGTCATTTTATTAGTGTTGTCATTACCATTATTAGTTTCTTCTCTTCTGTTCTATTAAACCGTTGTTATCTCAACCCACGAGTTTTACTTCTTTTCCCAATTTTCTCCCCCATCCCACTGGGTGGGGGGGGGAGTGTGTGAGCGGCTGCGTGGTGCTTGGTTGGTGGCTGGGATTAAACCAGGACAGAAGGCTTATGCTCCTGTGCCTTGCACACAACCATTGCCCTAGACTCCAGAAGGTGACGTGTGGATCTCTCTCTTTAATGCTCAGGCTGTGAATACCCTGCCCACTGCTGCCGCATCTTCTGACCCTGCATTTGCTGCTGTGGTCATACTTGACATCTTCTCACACTGTTTCCACCCTACCAGCAGCCTCCTTCTTTCTCCAGTGTGGAGCATCACTCAATGAAGACATGTGTCTGCAAGGTACGAATGTGGGGAAATAATGGAAGAATGGTGAGGACGATGGTAAACATGCTCAAGTGACTTGCAGCTGGGGTGTAGAAAAACATATATATCATACTAATCATTGTTTAGTGTTGCGTGCTTGACAATTAGAACATCTGTGTTTAGATAACATACTCCTGTGATAGACTCAGAGGCACCCTATCAAGCATACTTCAGATTCCTGCCCTGTTGTGGGAAAGGTGAACTATGCCTGCATGAATCCCTGAAATACAGGTAAAAACAGCATGTTCAGCAATCCTCTAGCATGGACTGAGCTCTGCGGTGCCTGCATCCCCCCTTGGGTGCTTTTGCCCTGGTGCTGCTTTGGAGATCCCCCAGCTGGCGAGCTAACGAAAATAAATTTACTCTTTGCATTTCATCCATGGTTTTGTGGTTGTTCCTGCGTCCTGCCTGTGCTGGCTCACACAAGGACCATTGGCCTAAGACCTCTGGGACACAGAGAACTGCCAGAGACTTGGGAGGGCAGAGGCTGCAGCCCTCGTTTCTGTGTGATGGTTGACCCTGGCTAGATGCCAGGTGCCCATCAAGCTGCTCTATCACTCCCCTCCTCAGCAGGACAGGGAGGGAAGAAAATAAGATGGAGGAAAACTCATGAGTCAAGATAAAGGAAGTTTAATAAAGCAAAAGCCGTGCATGGAAGCAGAGGAAAACAAAAAAATTATTCTCTACTTCCCATCAGCAGGCAATGTCCAGCCACTTCCTGGGAAGTAGGGCTTCAGTACACATAGCGGTTGCTCCGGATGACAAACGTAATAATGAATGCCCCCCACCCCGCCTTTCTCTTAGCTTTTATTGCTGAGCAGATGTCATGTGGTATGGAACATCCCTTTGGTCAGTTTGGGTCAGCTGTCCTGGCTATGTCCTCTCCCAAGATCTTGCCCACCTGCCAGCCCACCGGTGAGATGGAAATGCTGGAGATACAGCCTTGATGCTGTGGCAGCACTGCTCAGCAGTGGGCAAAACACTGGTGTGTTATCAACACCTTTCCAGCTACCAGTGCAGAGCACAGCACTACAAGGGCTGCTGTGGGGAGAATTAACTCCAACTCAGCCAGACCCAATACACCAGTCTGGCACCATCATCGGCAGTGGATCAGGAAGGTAAGATGTCAAGCAAACACATGAGGCCAGCAAGTGCCAAAAGAGCATCAGAGCAGAATTTCAGCAGACTCTTGCCCCTACGAAAGTGAAAAAAAGATCTGATTTACATCTGCTTTTCTCCCCTTTCCCTGCACTCATTTCACACTGGTAATGATGGTCTCCTCTTCTTTCCCTGCACATTATCTGGGCAGGCAGCATCTGTCCATAGAAAAAACATTAGTCACAAAACATATATGCAGGCTGCCCCTAATCAAGAGGCTCATCCTACTCCCAGAGCAGGATTGTGGGCATTGACCACACATCTCCAAGAGTCAATGTCTCCACCTCTTTCTCCTCACTCCTACCTTCCTCCCACCATAAATCCCAGAGCTGCCCTACCCAGGCTGTTTCTGGTTTTGGCACTGGTTTTCCTGCCAGCTGATCCATGTCTCGGTGAGAGTACCACTGCCTCACCACAAAAGGGATCCTGGGAGCAAAGAGGGAAGTACAAATGATGATGGAAACAGAGCTGGTGAGTGTAACAGGGAGTGAGCCAAGCTCACAGCACTGAGTCACTCGACAGGAGTGTCTGCATGGATGTACATGGTGAGGTCTGAAACCATGGAGTCACATTGTCCTGGTATCTGGCTAGCAACTGCCTACCTAATTTAGTGATGCTTCACCTGAATATTTCCCTGGTAGCTTAAAATTTGCAGTTTAGAAGCTTCACAAGCTAGAGGTGATAATTTTTTTACTTAATAGTTCCTGTGAGATTTTTCCTCCATGACTTCATCTAAAAACTTTTTGAACCCGTGCAAAACCTTGGCATTTACAACATGCATCCATTTACACCATGTGGCAATCAGTTCAACAGTTTAACAAACCTCAGCATCTGCCCAGTAATTGGTTGCAGTATTCATCTGAAAACTGAAGTTTCTCTTCCTACATCATGACCATGACCCACTTACTCCCATAGCCAGTTCAAAAAATGTTCTTCTTTTTATATTTAATAAAATAATAATAAAAACTAGTAAATTGATAGTTTAATAAGTATTTAAAGTTATTTGACAACCAAGAATACTATTTAAACTCAAATGATACTTTTCTATAGCCCTGACAGCCTAACAAGACAGGCAGGGCAAGGTTCGTAGAAGAAATATTGACCAAGTAATCTAGACCCATGTCCTTATTTTTAACATGTCCTTTTTTATCTGAAGACAACATTAAAAAACAGTATCTACTGAACTTAAACATTAAATCAGCAGCTCTGTATAATTTTCACATATATTTTCAAGGCACTGCCTGGAGAGCAATAGCTGACACTATTTTAATAACTTTAACTACTGAAACTGTAATGGAAATGCTGTGAACAGAGGGGAAACCACTGTTGTATGGTTATTTTCAAAGGGAAAGCGTAAGGAATAAATACAGGCTAGTAAGTCTGATGTTGATACCAGGCACAATAACACAGCCATTGGTGTGGGAGTATTATCAACAAGGAACCAAAGAGCAGACATACAGTGGAGACACATCGCCGATACAGGACCAGTCTGCATCCCTTTGGTCAGCAGCACTGCACAGTTACGCCAACATGAACTCAACTTTCTTCACTTTGCAAAGGTTTTCCATCATAGGAGGATGGTCAAAGCCCACTAGCAAGCAAACAAAATAACCCTGAAACAAAGCAACCTGGAAGGAGACAGTGGCTCTACTATGGTTTTGGAAAAGAAATCTGGCTGGGGGGGTGTCTCCGTGACCCTGCACAGGTGCGTCTTGTGCACTGTGTGCTGCTGAAGCACTGCTTAATCATGGCTGGTGGCTGGTCCATGGAGGAGTAGTGACCACATAAAGCAAATTAAATACCAAAATAAGCAAAAAGTTTTCATCTGCAAGTTAAGAAAAAATTCTTTGGTTTTTTTAACCTATATTAAACTACTAGAAACCAAAGCTTCAGATCTAAAGTGTCACAGGCACGGGGAACTTTGTTACAGAACATAGCTGGGTCCCCAGCTATTTGGTAGTAGCTGACATTTCTATAAACGTTCTCTGCTTTTCCCCCTTTGAATGCTGTCGTGGTTTCAGGTCAGCTCAGTCGGTAACAAAGCACCACGAAGCCGCTCACTCACCCCCCACCCCCTCGCCTGGCTACGTTGGGATGAGGAG
>VYZV01021629.1:159015-201758 GCA_013401275.1 Pandion haliaetus | reverse complement strand
ACACACACACACACTTTCTTGCTATTCAGTAGGTGGCAATTCAGCTGGGTGCTCCAGTAGCAGGAGCATGCAATCCTGTTCCTAGAAAGCTCATTTCCTGGTACCTACCTTCCTCCCTGTGTGAGCAGAAGCAGAAGCAGGAGAGCTACCATCACCACCACAACCTCACTACAACCACAGGAGCTGCCGTGCTAGTGCCACAACCCATGCCTCCATCCCCATCTGCACCTTCACAGTGATCACCCCGTCACCCTACACAGTGAGAGTCATGGGTCACAGCTACACACTATCACCTTGGCCCACATGTCACCTACAGAGTGGGGAGCTGCTGCCCCTTTCCATCATACCCCACGGCACACCCCAGAAATACAGACACTAAGAGAGGGAAGGACAAGGTGGAGTCCCCTCCAAGCATGTGCTCCACACTGCCCTGTGCCTTGCCTTTCTTGATCCCTTCCCTCTCCTTTTTATTTTTGGTTAGGAGAACAGCAAACAAAAAAAGGGTATTACTCTGTCCTTACAACTGCACTAGGCAGTTGACTGGAAAACATTTCTCGGTCCTCTCCTAAACCTTACAGGGTATTATTTGTCTCAGGAGCTTTTTTCCTGCAGACCATAAAGATGTACGTGACGCAGTTGGCTCCACTGGCTGCAGGAGAGATGGAGAGAAGGCTGGTGTTAACTCCAGGGTTGCTGGAGAACAGTCATTCAGACTGTACTGCACAGATGTTCCTATGCATCTGAGGAGTGCCACATTTAAAGAAATCATCCATATTCTGGTACAGTTTGCTTTCCACCTCATTCTCTATGGGTCTAAGTTAGTAGGTGAGAAAGAGATGGAAGAACAGTTTGTTGTCATTTAGTTACATTTCTTACTTGCTGTCTAATATAGTCTCTTGGATTGCTTTAGAATACTAAAAAAAATTAAGGTCAGGAATTTAATTAAGGACAGGAAATTAAAAGTAGGGAAGTGTTTGTTTAACATCCCAAGCCAAGAACTTTAAATATCATTAAACTGCATTTTTATACTAAGAGAGGAAAGAGTATTCAAACGACTTGCAGACCAGGAGATTGCAGTCCTTCAATAACAAACCTACTTTGAGCAACTTGTTCTACAGTTTCCTTTTCATTCAGACATCTGTTTCTTGAAATTTGTCTCGTGACAGCAAGGATGACACACAAGACTGGGTCTTCTTTCTTTCTTTCTGCTGCCTGTAGATTCCTATGTAGCCATGAGGACTGTAGCCCTCTTGTGGTAGGTTGACCCTGGCTGGGCGCCAGGTGCCCACCAAAGCCACTCTATCATTCCCCCTCTTCAACTAGACCAGGGAGAGAAAATATAACAAAAGGCTCATGGGTCAAGATAAGGACAGTTTAATAAAGTGAAAGCAAAGGATGTGTGCACAAAAGCAAAGGAAAACAAATGATGTTATTCTCTGCTTCCCATCAGCAGGCGATGTCTGGCCATTTCCTGGGAAGCAGGGCTTCAGTACACATAGTGGTTGCTCTGGAAGATGAAAATGCTCCCCCTTCCATCTCTCTTTCCTTAGCTTTTATAGCTGAGCTGACGTCATATGGTATGGAATATCTGTTTGGTTTGTTTGGGTCAGCTGTCCTGGCTATGTCCCCTCCCAAGATCTTGCCCAGCCCCAGCCTGCCATTGAGGGGGGCAAAAATGTTGACAGACAGCCTTGATGCTGTGCCAGCACTGCTCAGCAGTAGCCAAAACACTGGTGTGTTATCAACACCTTTGTAGCTACCAATGCAGAACACAGTACTACAAGGGCTGCTATGGGGAGAATTAACTCCATCTCAGTCAGACCCAATACAATCTCCACCCCTTATTCCATACCATTTGTGTCATGCTCAGGTCCCACATAATTTAATACACATTGATTCTTACCCCTAAATTGTGGATAACAATAATTTCTTTCTTTGGCCTTATGCAGACCTTTTCCATTTAGACTGAAAGCTCTTCCTGGCAGAGATACCTGTTGCTCTAAGTATTTACCAGACAGAATCTTGCCTAGGACCTCAGTATGAAAGAAACAGATATTCTAGTTTTATAGCTATGCCTGGTTTCCAAACCACCAGCAGCATTTTTTCCTTACCTCATCAGCCACTCTAATTGAACGCAAGTATTTTAAACAGAAATAGGTCAAGTAGTACTCATACATGCCATGCACACCTATTACTTTTCCCCATCTCAGTCTCATTTTGAATATTTATGTCATAAGGATTACTTTCGGTTCCATATATGCCTAATCCACCACCAGACCTAATTTGGTTATGTTGCTAAAGTATTTAGTATTAATACTAATGTAATATTATCTGAGGTGGAAGAAGAGAGTACTGACACAGCAAAATTTCAGGCTACCTTGGATTATTTAGGTGATCAAGGACTTCAACAGATAGTGAAGAAATGCAGATGCCTACACAAACACATGAATTGACCTTACAATGACAAGTGACATTTTACGTCAAAAAAAAAGGAAGTTAATGCACTATTGTGCCTGGAAAAAAATTTTATATAGTTCTAAATGAAAACTGTATCAATGCATGAAAAGGACTTTGCTGCCAGATGGACAGTTGAGTGATGACATACTGCCAATGTAGATCTGCTATCAAAACAGCAAGCAGGCTTATAGGACACATAAAGAATATGGTGAAGGACAGCACTGACAATATTACAATGCTCATATAAATCAATGGCATATTGGTTTCCTTTTTAGCACATACTTGTCATATCGTGAGGTGGCCTGATCTCTCTGCAGAGCCATTACCTGATGCTGGTCTCTTAGTGCACTTCTCATACAACATCCTTCCCTTGCTTTGGTCCACCAGGGAGGACAGCACTTCTTGCTACAGTACCTTCAGCACTACAGCAGGCAATGCTGGGAAGAAAAGGTCTTAAACTGATACAGATCAGGAAAAGAAACCATTTTGAGCAGTCCAAATGTTATACATGCCTTTGATGGAAGGTGCTCGGCTCCACCAGCTGCAGCCATGAGAAAACCACACAGGATGCTGCTGAACAGGAAACCGAGTCGAGTAGCTCTGTCAAGCCCGTGTCAAGATGACTCACCACTTCAAAAGTCACAGGTGATCACTCTGTGTGCTTCTTTCTTCTCCTCTTTGGTCGAGAATAGACCTATCAGTAGAAGCAGTGGAGGTCTCTGGCTGATGATGTAGCTGCATGGTCTCGTTTCAGTTCTGGCCTCTTAAGAGCTTCCTGGTGCAGACATTTCCTGCTTCCTGCAGACATTTTG
This sequence comes from Pandion haliaetus, assembly GCA_013401275.1. Classification (NCBI taxonomy): domain Eukaryota; kingdom Metazoa; phylum Chordata; class Aves; order Accipitriformes; family Pandionidae; genus Pandion; species Pandion haliaetus. The sequence goes on along the minus strand of VYZV01021629.1, from coordinate 198,489 downwards.
GGGAGATGCTTCTGACATCTCCTACCCATACAGCGGACACGATGACACCAAACTCAACCAGCAAAAATTATGATTGGACTTTTTTGGAACCTTTTTTGGTTTGTGACTGCAAAGGCTTCACATGGTGAGTGAGTTTTCAAGGTGTTAAATGTGATATTTGCTCTATGGTGAATCACATATTATCTGTAAAGAAATTCTGCACTTTCCTGGAAGATAACATTTACAGGAAGTACAGCTACTAATTGTTATCGATGGCCAGACCATCAGGTTTTGTAGATAAAGCCAAATAAGCTTCTTCCTATCATCTGAGGTTTCCACCCTAACCTTCCTGTCATCCTTATTTTTATATATTTATCTGTTTTATTCAGCTTACTAGTGTTAATTGGGTTTATGTCGTTATAATGCCATGGTACTTTCTCTTCTGTACTCCAACCCTCCCTACTTATTTCTATCCTCCCCCAGGTCATTTTCAGTGGTAAGACTGTCAGTTCTTGAAGATGTGGGCTATGTCTTCTACTACATAATAAGAACGCACAAGTGCTATAAGCGAGTAAATAACAGTCCTAGTGAATATTAGCTCACCAAAAATATAAACATAGCTGGTAACATATCTGGATTCCTTTCTCTTGTGCCTCTTATTCCAAAACATTCCAAAATCATGTTTTTCAAGACTTCTGCAGCTGAATGACTGAGCTTTCTAAAGGCGACTTAACTTTAATGTTCCAAACTAATAAGCGCCCATGATATCCTATAAGCCGTCCAACACCATTTCTGCTATGTTCATCCTTCATCTTTTTCTTTCATTTTACTGTCTAAAACATGGATATTTCCCGTATTATTTTAACTCATCTGACTAGTTTCATGTTATACAACAGAAAAGTTTGCAACTTAAAGATAAGCAAATGCATTTATCTTTCCAGTCTAACGATTTCACTTTGAGAATTGCAGAAACCTCTCAGTATCATCCTGAAAACAAATGACCTCAAAAAGTAATAGGAACTAGAATAATGAAAATTTTGTAACTGTTAAGAAAGAAATGTGGTTTTGTTCAGCTGAACACAGGACTGATGAAAAATAAACTTCAGGAATAGTAAGCAAGTAGCAAATCTTTCAGTACCTTCCTCTTCCTTAGTTACTGGCAGGATTCCTATGGTACAGAGGCATACTGAGATCAGGAGGCTTTGAGGGAGTACAATCGAAACGTTACAAATAAGCCATGCTTTTTGCTGCATGAGAGGTACTTATCAATGGATCAGTGGAGGGCTACTAGCTTTAAAAAACATAAAAAGAAACACAAGAGTAATTCAGCTCCTTTTCTAATAAATGGATCGGCCCATTTCAGTGGGACCTTGAGAAACTAACACTTGTCTGATATATGTAGACTTTACGAGAGTTTCCAAAGCACCCCAAAATATCGGAAATCAATGTCTTGTTTGGGGTACAAACGCCTCAAGGTCTAACTAAAGATTTTGAACTTACTAAGAGTTCTTCCATTGACTGGGGAGGGAGATAGAGATGAACTGACAAAGTCAACCAAGAGCAGGGTAAGTTAGTCCACCCCAGTCTGGGCAACCACAGCGAGATTGCTGCTCACGTGGGAGCTTTCTAGTGGCAGTCAAACTCAGGCATCTCTGCAGTAGGCTGCTGTGACCACAGCACAGATGTTTCCTACGTGTATACTCTGCCTCTACATTTCTGATATGCAGTGATTGCTCCTTGCATAACTTGAATGCAACCCTTCAGAAAAGTTAGAGGTAACATGTTAGTGGGTGATAAAAGGTAATCAAAGATTATTTGTGGCAGTAGGATGCAGGAGGTGGCACCACAGAATCCAACTGTAACTTTCTGAGTCAGTCCCATGAGACTCCTAGTATTGCCGTGCTTTTTACTTAGAATGGTTGCATTTTCTCCCTACATCATGGCAATATTTTAAAGTCATTTGCCAGTGATTCAGTTTGTCTTTTGCCTTTTTCCTTTAAGAAATTCCTATCTTCTTTTTCAGTCTTCACTTTATAAGATGTGGGAACGTTCCAAGAAACCAAATACGCATATAAAAAAAGAAATACATGGCCCTTGCACTACCTTACGGGAGACATTTTTTCCCCACAAAAATAAACACTTCCTTTTTCTGAACAGCTGTCCTCGGCACCCCAACAGCCTCCAGTGATGTCCGTGAGAGTTACCTGTGCAGAGGAATTTGCAGACTTACCTTTGCAAAGGCCCACGTGCATCAAGCTGGTGAGGCACAAGAAAGGAGAGCCAGCAGCTGAGTGTGGGTTGGACAAGCGTCCCTCTTGCACTCGGTCTGTACACTGCATTCTGCTCAGGTATGAGGACGAACCCTCTTCCTCCAAGATCGGCCTGAACGGTCGGTACAAATGCTCAACTAAGCTATCAGTAGTTCAGCAGCAGCCCTCCCTCACTGAAACGTTCAGCTGAGGTGGTGGGAGCCTGCCAAATCACACGTCCTCAATAACAACAGCAGGCTGCTTACTCATCAGTCTGGAGGGGTCTCAGCCAAACCAATCAGGGAAAGTAAAGGTCAAGTATATCAATTATAAGCATCTGGGGTTAATAACTATAGTAGTTTTGGAGCATCAGATGATTCACAACTGAATATCTGACAGGTTCTCAGGTTTTTGTGTCAGCCTGGAGAATGGCCTGCAACTGTCAAAAGAATCTTCTGCATTAGCGTGTGAGTAAGCGTGAAAAGAGTACCCATGAATGCTCTGCAGTTATAAGCCACAGTAAGTTATTTTTTACTTCAGTGACAGGCAGGACTGAATGGCAAGAGAGCGATCCACTTCTTCAGAGTGAATAAATGCTGAATAACCTGTTTGTAGAATTGAGAGCTGTGCAAACATTCATATTCCACTATCTCCTTGTATGCAAAATCTGCTTTAGATGAAACACGTATCGAAGCTCCCTGCTGCCTTAATTCCAAATCTCATTTTCATTCTCTGCCCCTCTGGACTCAGGTCTGGCAAAACCTCTTGAAGTGTCTACAGCTTGTGCTCTCTGGACTCATCACCTCTTCCCTCTCCCATTCTCCCTCTCCTAGGGATCTTCAGTTCCCTAATTTCCCTGAAGCCACTGTACTTTAAGCCTTGTTCACACATAGGCTTTGGGTTCTTCTTCACCCTTTTGCCTTTCTGTTTCTTCTCAAGTGTCATCCTCGGCATGCTGGCCTGTCCAGCTCTCCCAGTCCATTCCTTAAATGAGCATCGGCTGCAGACAAAGGCTAAAATCAACTGCAAGTCAATTTATATTTGTGGACATATAAAGTTTCTATGGCTCTTCATGACCTGTAAATATAAACACCTGGAGACAATTTTCAGCAACTGGCTACTGCTCAAAGTCCTTGATGATCAAAGTAGTTGGAGGCTGCAATGAAAGTATAAAGTGTAACCCTCCATTTTCATGGTTCTCTATTTAAGGTGTTCTCCTCAGATACAGATGGATGCCTGTTTTGGATAAACCGTCACTGAATTCCTCATCAGCCTAGCACAGAGCCCGCATATTGCCTTGAAGAGAGCCCTCTTCCTCCGCCTATTTGAACATGCAACACAGCCAAGATCCACTGTAAGTAAACTAGTTATTGTGCATAACACGCCAGATGAAATGTCTGCACTGTGTTCCAACCCTCCCGACGTGGACGGCCCTGTCTTACAAGCAATGCTGCAACTTCTGCTGCGCCTCCATCCACACAGCCAGAACCATCAGGCTTTATGCTCTCCTGGGTGAGGTAAATCACTGGCCAGGTTTTCCCAAAATATCAAGTTTTCAGTAATGAACACGTAAGTACGACGGCAGCAAGAGCCTTCTGCCTCTACGATAGCTCCCCGCAGGTCCCGAAGCCTGCTGATGTCAGAGAAGCACAGCCAGATCTGGTGGGAGCCGACTTCTTCTTAAACCGTTTCCCATTTCCTTCTTCTGTCACAAAGAACCGAGCCCACGCACGGTCGCGATGCACCCGTGCCCCCCGCCCCCCCACCGCTGCCGTGGCCGGGAGAAGCGGATCCCGGCCGCCTGCCCCCCGCCCCCNNNNCCTCCGGCAGTTCCGGCCCCGTGATCTCCCCACTCGCGGAGCAGCCCGCTCCGCACCCATGGGAGGCCGAGGGCTCGGCGGCGGCGAGCGCGGCGGCTCCCCGGAGCGGGTGACGGGGGCCCGCAAAGGTGAAGGGGCAGAGGGAGAGGAGCCGGGGGGACGGGACAGGACGGGACGGGACGACACGACACGACACGACACACGCCGCGGGGTGTCCCGTGGAGCCCGAAGANGAGAGCCCTGGGGTGGCGGGGAGGCGGACGGCGCCCGGCTCCGGGCTGCGAGACCCACCCGAGAAATGCCCGGAGGTGCCGGGCGTGGAGGAGGGGGGGTTTGGGGAGAACTGCGGCGTGCGTGGGCCGGCTGGGAATCGGCGCCCTGCCGGCATCCCCTGGGGTTCACCTTGGGCGTGGAGGCCAGGTAAACCCAGCTGTGCGCTGTGGCTGTTCACAGAGGTAGGGGGCTGGCCGGGCAGAGGCCTGTGCTGGAGGCAGAGCGACCACCAGTGAGGGGGGACCCTCCCTTGGCTGCCTTCCAGGCGCACCTCGTCCCCCGCTGCTGCCTGTGAACGCGGGACATGGCGGTGGCAAGTTGGTGGGTCCTTCCCACCTCCAAACCCGGCTGGCTGCTGGCTCCTGGAAGGGAGATGGGAAGAAAAGGAGACTGAAAGGCTGTCACTGTGGGATAAGGCTGGATGTTCCGCCAGAGAAGTTTTAAGCCCCGGAGCTGATGACTTATTTCTCTTATCCATGCCATGTTTAGCCATGAGGTCAATCTCAGACTTAGTCTTCACTCTCATTTGTTCCGTGCTCATTTCTTTCTTTTTCGATCACTTTGGAGTGTCGGGAACTACCTCATTATTAGGTTAAGTTCTGGATGATGTAATTAAAATTTAGAGTTCTTGTCAGTGAAGTAGCTTTGTGATAACAAGCTAAATGTCATATGCTTTCTAGTCTTCAGCTCTGCTCCCAGCCTGCTTTCCACGGAGAGCAACTTTTTTTGGAACAGCTTCATGGGTCCTGGGCTCTACTCCCCTGTCAGCTGGTTGTTGTATTTTGTTTTGTTTTGTTTTTTGTTAAATTCCTGACATTTCTTTTTTTCAGGTCTATTCTCAAATATCTGGTTATGGCGAGGTGTTGCTGGAGTCCTTACTGCTGCTGTCATTTTGATTTTGTGTATTCAGTTTGGTAAGTGTGTAAATCATTTAAAAAGAAAATATAATTAGCCTTAGAAATTACCAGAGTTTTGGGTTGTCAGAAGTCCCTCAAAACCTCAAAAGGCTTGTTCAGAGCTTACCTTATCTCAAAGTTAAACACATGTCTCATGACACATTGTTTAAAATTGTGGTCAAGTGCTGGAGAAATCACTCTGCTAGTTGCAGTGGAGTTAGGGAGTGGTCCGTTTAGTCTTAGTGTACTTCTGGCATTCAAGTTTATAACCTCACTGTTGGTCTTAATCCAAGTTAAAGAAAACAAATAACAAATGGAAGATTGTTCTTTGCAACTAATCTTCTTATCAGTCCTTCAAAAAATGACACTATAATAAACAAAGCTATTAATTCATCTGCAAGGAAGCAACACTTGCAAAAACTATAGTTGTCAGAAATATATACATTGTAGAAGAGTCCTTGGAGGATACGTTGTTATCACCTTCTCAGCTACTTCTACCAACCTGCCCCTATCGACACTTTAAAGGTAGGTCAGCAACCATAAGGGTGCAGAAGCCAGAGTATATAATTAGTTTACAATAATTATTTCTGGTGGGCAGTAGTAATAACGCTATGGCTAGACTTTGATGATTTCAATGATACAGTAAGAAAGCAAGCTAAAAAGCTCCAGAAACCTTTTCCAGTTGGAAGAAATAGGTAGATTGTTTTTTATCTTTTCGCAGCTAACCATTCCTCGGCCAAACATTTTCCTGTCTGTCCCTCCCTGGAACTCTGCCCATCAGGTTGGCTGTATTTCCAGAGGAAATGCTACTACCTCTCAGAGAGCGAAGCCAACTGGAACACCAGTCAGAGTCTCTGTTCTTCGCACAATGCTTCCCTCCTCGTGGTTGAAAATCATCAGGAACTGGTAAGGGAACTAAAGGGGGGTCCTGCTTTCACCCCATCTCACTTCTAGGGAGCTGCACAATGAACTACTGTGTTCTTCCAGCCTCTTAAGCTGAATGGTTTGAAAGCTGATGCAAAGACTGTGATGGGTCACAGCTTGCAGAAAGCTGCATGCCTCCTCTCCCTGTAAACAGCAAATATCAGTTTTAGCAGCTGATGTTTTAGAAAATGCCTGAGGCCTATCTGAGTTAAATTTGGTGCTGCTCACAGCTATAAATACTCACATTGAAGGCAACTACCAGGGTAAACACTGTTGCATCTCATTTATCTTTAATTAGACAACTGTTCTCTCTTAGCAAGGTAGGCTAATGACAAACAAGTTGGTAGATACGTTAGTCTTGACCTTTGGAGTCAGGAGATGGTTATCCTAACCTAGCTTGAAGCATCTTTTTCTGTATTATACTACAATATTAGGAAAGTTTCCACCTAGCACAAAGACCTAGTAGAATATATTCTTCCATATCTGTTACAGACCTTGATATTTTAAAACAGCCTCTTTCTAGATCAGTCAGCCCTATCACAGACACCAGTATAATTGGCATACTGGGTGCAGATGTCAGTTCTGTTGCACACAGTGGGGCAAGGATCTTCCTTAACTAATCCCTCAAATGTCTTCCACAAGTTCTTGCTAGCTCATAAGAAAAACTCAATGTGATGAAGACATATCGGCGATGGAGAAATGCGTTAGCTGCAAAGGTGTTCATCATTCTTTGAAGATTTTCTTGTGGAGAGACAGTAAAATGATGCATTTGCAGTTCCATAGCAGTTGTCAATATTCAGTAGTATACTTGCGTTCCCATAGTTGGCATTTCTGTCACTGCAATATCCGAGTGCTGCAGGGATCCTGTCTCAGAATTAGCCCATTTGATTTCTGATCAGGTTGTAAGTTCTCTTTCAGTTATGTGGATTGCACAAGATCCAGACGCTGCAGTACTCTGTAGATTTAATTTTTAATCTTGTTCTTTCTGGGAGAAAGGCAAGATCATTGTTTCACTTTCTAGCCCTGGATCAAAGACTTTGTATTTTGATGACTGGACTGAACATGCAAAATTTCTTTTCTCATATGGGTTTATTTCTACAGAGTTTTATGGTGAAGATAACAAAGCAAGACCCATGGATTGGACTCTATAAAAGAAATGAAGAGTTCTTTTGGGTAAATGGGAAAGCATTAGACAATAAACTGTAAGTCGATGTTGAGGGGGTTTGCTGGTGATACTAGATTATAGGGGAGTAAGAAAGGATAACTAATATGGATATAGACAGTGACTTGAAGGAAGTACCTGTAATGATGTTGAAGGGATGACTATGGAGAAAGCATGGAACACAGTGAAGATTTCACATAGCATTGCTAAAACTGACGGGTGAAAGTTAGGAGATAAATCTGTAATGCCAGGTTCTGAAGCAACATGAGATGGCAGCTTGTGGTAACACAGTATAGCAAAGTGTAAGTTAAACCAAGAGATCATCAAGGTACCAAAGCAATGGGGAGAGGAATGGAAGATCACAATAACACAAATTCCTCATTATGGAATATATTTTGCAAAAGTGCAAATCTGCATGCAACCTGCATGAGGTTTATAGCAAAGATATTTGGGAGGCTTCTAAGAGTTGCTTTTATACTTCCTATAGAACATGCCTACAAAAAAGGCTGCTAAAGGGAAAGGTGAAACTGCAAATTTATGTTGCAAGAACTGCTTGGTGCTCATGGCCCTGTGTTCTATCCCACTGGTGTCAAGTGTGGGACAGTTTGTTCCTCCCACTGACGGCTGTCCCATCTTCTCAGAGACTGCTGCTTCTTGTCCTGGGGCAGCTGCCTGCCAGAACTGGTAGAATTACCAGTTGCAGTAATAAGCATTGAGATTTCACAAGGCTGAAATTAACTTAAGACGTGGAAAATTTAAATTCTCTTAAGTTTGTGACATTAACTAGTGGTGCGTGACTGTATTCAGTTCATCCCCAAGACTTGAGGGCTTGATCTGATAAAGACCTTGTGCATTTAAGGTGAGATGTGAGCAGCACGTAGGCATCTTGAGTTGAAACTGCAGTCCTTCCTGCTCTTGCTTATCCCCTGCCTGTGATACAAACATCCACTGATGCTTTTATTTTCAGTGATGAAGTTCTTCACATTCTTAGACTTCTGCCTCTGTGGATTCCTCCAACTGCCCCTCCTGTCTTTAGAAGAGTGAACACCTTGATGTCTAAGCTTAGTTGCTATTAGAGTCATGTGAACCCTGGTGGGGATTTGTCCCTTGGCTCTTCCAGAGACCATACTAGTTTGGTTGGCCTATTCACAGAATGCTGTAACACTTTATTTGAAAACCGAGTCGGTGAAGGAGACCCTTACCTCTTACACAGGGACACCTACGGTGTGGAAACTGAAGTTCGCTTCCTGTTTCCCACCACCCCCTTATCCATAGTGCCATGTTCGGTACTGAGGGAGAGGGAAATGAGAGAGGCATTTGTTTCACAGCTTCTGCTGGAACATTTTAGCTGTATAGAAGGATGTGGAAGTCAAAGGCAGAGCCAATCTTGATTGTTCGGCATCCTTGAGAAGGGCAAACCTGAACTCCAGCCTCTGCTCTAAGGGTGTATTTCACATGAAGTGACCACTAGACAAGATGCCGGAGTACTGCGAGTCCTAGATTTTGTATTCTGGGAGCCAGGTCCCATTAAAAAAAGACAATCTTTGTGATGTTCTCTTCAAAGCGCAAGCTATCATCCTCCTGCGATGCCTTGCCTATGGTAAATCAGGCTTTGTACAAAGAGAACCCATGATCCCCATAGTTCCCTTTGCTCTATTCCATTATTTGATCGAGGGTGTCAAAAGTAATCATGTCTTTCATTCTCCCTTACAGGATTGAAGTAAAAGGCTCTGGAAACTGTGCCTATCTTGAGCCAAATGGAGTCTCAGCCTCTGGATGTTATTTAACCAGGAAGTGGGTCTGTAGCCTGAATATTAGCTTAGCATGATAAAGGTGGCCAAAGCCACCACCCCTGACACTTATTGCTATGATTGATGTCTGCATAGGCTATGGCTATACTCTGGGACCTGGGAACGCATCTCAGCTTCTGCCTGGAGGTGAATGACTCTTCTGGTAGCCAGAATTCTCCACCCGTGGAGGAAGCTGCTGTTTTTTAAAGATACCATTTAAAAGGCTTGCTTCAGCATCTTTATAGGTCACTTCCTTTCCCCATTTTTCCAGCTGCTGCTCAGGCTGCAGTTTCTTTTTGTTGTGTATTTCTTCCATTAACTCTTCTCTTGTAGGATCCTAAGCAGCTGCTCTTTCTTTTCCCTTCTGGTGTGTGGAGGTATTTGTTCTGCTTTTCCCTTAGCCAAGCTCTGTGTGCAGGGGTGGGTTGTGAAGTGGGTCTGCCTGAAAGTTGGCCAGTGCCTCTTAGATACAGGGTGATGCAGAAACAAGCACCATTCTTTTAGACAGGATCATTGCAAATTTTTCTCTTCTGGTTTGATGGGGTGCATCTTGTGTGACTCTGCATTGTGCCCAATGTTTTCTTACTGTTATTTTACATGAATCTTGTTAAATTGCCTTGACAGTATTATCTTTGGGATTTATGTAGCTGCACTGCACCTCAAGTTCTCCTTCCCACAGCACTTGCTTAGCAAAAAAATGTCGGAATAGACTGAGTATTTATTTACCTGAACATCTGCACTGATGGGGAAAAAGAGTTTGAACTGAAAAAGTAATAGTGAAGCTCCAGGCATTAATGTTGTAAAGTTAGAAATAGTCCTCAGTGCAAATAAGCAAAATCATGAGTAGAAAATAAGAGAATTAGCAGCAAATATGTTTCTCCGTGGTTTCCTCATGTCCTGTGCCTGTTGAAGCGTGAGGCTTCCAAGCAAGTGGTACATCTCTGGATGGACAATCAGTGTTTTCTTCCGTGTGCGTATCATTTTCAGCAGCAACAATCAGTGCTGTTAAATTGCTATGAGCCTGAACAGAATCAGGGCGCAATCCTGCGGAACTCTGTCCACTCATGTCTAGCAGGTAACCTGGAGATTAACGTGCCGTTTGACCCAGAGGAAGCAAAGCAGCTCATTTTCCTGGAAAGACTGTTCCTATCGGGTTTCTAGAGAAGGAAGAATGGGAAATTCGCATGTATAGCAGGGCAGAACACTTCCCTACTCAGAATAAAATCTGGAAAATTAGTTTTCTTGTGATCTGGGTGCTACAGAGAGGTCTATGGACTCCATGGGACTTCCTGAAGGAGTAAGTGGAGCCATTTTTTTGGAGCAGTCACTAGAGTGCACTGTAGTTCCAGGGATGGGAACTGTGTCTTCTCATTTTTTAAGAGTGTAAAATTGCACCATGTTTGACAGGTTATTTGCAGCATTGTTTGTTCATTGGGGTTTTTTTGTCCTATTTGTAATTATTTTTGCCTTCGCTGTGTTTTTATGCAAATTTAATGTTTATGTAATTGTTTATGCCTTCATTATTTTCTGTGACAATAGGACTTCACACTAACAGGACCATGCAGTATGGATATTGTTAACAACTTGTGACTTTAAGATGTTTATTTGTATATGACCACTAATTTTGCTGAACTACACTTTTTTTAAGTTCTTGTATTCTTTATAGGCACAGTAACAGGACTCTACAATATGAATAGCCTAATAATCTATGTGATAATTTATACGTAACTAGTTGTGGGGGGAGATTATTCTGCAATGTTTTTAAATTAACTAGCTCTGAAAGATATGATTATGTGCAATAGTCCTGAAAAGATACTCAATAAATATCTTTACAGAGCCTCTGAATTATAGTGGTTTGTGTCTTAATATTGTGCCATTAAAAGTATTTTTCAGCTCAGGCACCATTTAGGGGAAAAAAAAACCCACCAGACTGAAGCAAAATAAAATTTTCGGGTTTTGAATATGAAAAGATCTTTAATCATAATGTTGGGGTTGACATGAGACAACACATTTGACCCAAAAAAGAATACACTTTACTTTCTAACACTTCTAACACATTTTCACACTTCAAAATGTATCAGACTTTTGAAAAATGCATTTAACTGAAGTGCTGAAGTACTTCTGTAAAAATGCTGAAATGCACATAGTGAAACACACACCATACAGTAACTTTGGAGGGAAACATGGAATTTTCTGCAGCTGGCTTTTGCAAAGTTTTCCGAGTATTTGCATTAGGGGCATTCTAGAGGTACATTTCACAAACTTGGTAGAAATTGTAAGGGGTAAGGAGTATTCACGTACTGTGTTGTGTCTTAACATTTCTTAATGAGCTGATTTACCTGAATGTTTTCTTTAACTACAAAATATCGCCACTCTTACATTTTTTTTCCATCAGTGTCACCTATGGATAGAGTCCAAAAATGGGAAATTTTGGTTCTTAAAGGAGGTTTTGGAGAAACTCTGAGCACAGTAGGTTATAATGAAATTTCTTTTGTAATCTGACTCTTAAAGGGTGCAATTAGCAACTTCTTTAGTATCCAAAGTCTGTCATGCTAAGAAATGAAGGGTCAAGCTGCGAACCCACTTTGTTCAGAGCGGGGTTTGATGAAGTACTTCACTTCAATGGTCATTTCTCGTTTTCTTTTTTTTTTTTATTTTTTAAATCGGTGGAATTGCTCAAGATTTAGTGACTGCTTAAAATGTAGGTAAAAGCTTCAGTAAGGCCCTGCAAAAACATGTTTAATTACATTATTAATAGCGAGAATACCCAAATACTGGATGTTTCACAAATATTGTTAAAACCTAAGCACCACAACCAATCTGAGAGAAGCCAACTCAGGAGTTTAAGTTTTTCTTGTTAAATTCAGCATGGCTTGAGAAACATCTGCCATAAAACCAGAAATTCGGCAGTCATCTCCAATGCATAGAGAAGGCTATGCTTTAAGTACCCTGAAGTTGCATTTTCTCAATGGTGAATATATCTATATAACTATATAAAAATATATATATTATAGATTTAGAGATATATATAGAGATATATATTATAGGTATATATTATTCATTCAGACTCTTTGCTTCTCTGCCTAGAATAAACAAACCAATCCTCTTCCCTTCACATATGCTGCACTGAGTTTGGGGGTCGGGTTTTACCGTTTTTCTAACATGAGAGTAACAGCAGTTTTTCAAATGAGTCTTTAGCTGCTGATGCTGCATTCTGTAGCGTAAATCTGTGTTGTTTTTTTGTTTGAAAGGAAGTCAGCCATGCTAAAGGTACGGTTCACGTTTCATCTGTAGCCCCAAAGTCCTTCTGAAGAGCTGTCGTGCTGTGCCTGCGGAACGCAGCAGACTGCATCATGTGCTTGGTGTCTCCTTCCACTGAAGACCTGTCTGCCTTTTCAACTCTCACTTACATGCACCTACTAATTTCCTGGCATCTCTCTCTGTCCATAATTAAGTGAGGTGTTACCCGTCAGTGTCCACAGGTCACTCTGTTGGTGTTAGAGCGTTTTGTTCCACAGCTGCAGTCAGTCATGTGTGTGCTGAAGCCGTGGTACTTGACACCAAGAGTTCCTGTGCAAGCATATCTGTTGGTTACTCATCACAAGTTTCTAGACATTAACCACAGCCCTCCATAGGGTCACTAGTTATCTAGTGCAGGTATGAGACAACATAGCTGGGAAACTGCAGCTGCCTTTAATTATGTGTATTATAGCAAAGATGAGCTAAAGGCTCTACGTTTCAAAAGCCACGTTGGACTTGTTTCTCTCTCTCATTGCTAATAAGGGCTTTAATTCTAGTACATGCATTTTTTGTTAGAGTAGCACCTTGGATTTTAATGTTAGGTTTTGGGGTTTGGTTGGGTTTTTTTTTTTTCTCCAAACACAGTTAACCCCACACGGCTAGAGTAAAAGTACATTAAATTACAGTAAAACTCTGGGAATTTAGAATCTTCCCCTGATTGGCCAGAAGGTCCTTGAGGTCCCTTCTGCTACAAATTATTACATAATTCTATGAAATGAGGTAAGAATTCAGCTTCTTATTGTGGAATGCACAACACAGTAGAGTTAACTTCAGGGGCATTTGAAGACATCCTGCCTGAAATTGGATCATGGCGGGTAAAATGAAAATTTACTTAAGCAACCCTGTCTGTAAGCGCGGAGAAGTAGATTTTACACCTTTGCAAGACAGCAGTATGTAAGTATGAGAATGCCTCAGCTGCTTTGCCCCTCAGTCTGAGAATTCAAGACTAGAGATTCACAGTTTAGAAAGGGGACTAACCTTTGAGCTTTCTGAATATTAGCTTTTGCATCAGAAGTGTTTGATACTTTATTCAAAGAAAAAGTTGGTTCAGTTACCAGCTGAATTGTCCAACCTGTTGTGTAGGTAGGACTGAGCTGTCCCATCTAGGAGATGGGACGGGACTGGAGGCAGGTAGGTCTTTAACAGAGCTCAGGCAGAGGCTGAAGACCTGGAGAGTCTCTGGAGGAGATGCTGGTGAGGACCCTTAAAGCCTATTAGAGCACTCAGGGCCCTGGCAATACCCAAGAGGAGGTACACCATTTGCAAACAGGAGGAAAACATTATTGTTACATCTCCACTTCGTTGTCCCCTATGTTATTTTTTTAATTTCCCTCTTTACACATGATTTAATTTACTCACTGTTGCAACAAGTCACTGGAAACATCTCAACAATGGTGCAAATATCTGCCTTGCATTTCATCACTGATTTCAAAGATACATGCTAGCTACAGATCTAGAGGAGTTATTACCTTTATTAGAAAAAGGTGTTTTTAAAAGTTACTACCTTTATTAGACTAAGGTGTTTTAAAAGCACAAATGACATGTCTGATTTCTTAAAAATCAAGTCATGACATTTGTTCTTTTTTTTTTTTTTCAAATACATGAATCTAATAAAGGCACTAAGTCAGACTGCTCTTAGCATTGTTGTATTCTAGATCCAGAAATAGTATGTATCCATAACACTTGAATGCCCAAGTAATGTATTTTCTGAGTGCACCCACAGGCATTAATTTCACCAGCCTTTAGCTTCAAGTACCTCTTCATCATACCTTCCAGGCAGTAGCTATGGTCCCACATTAAAGAATTTGCAATGTAAAGTGACAAAGTATAGGTGAAAGGCAGGCTATCATCTTCATTTCCTTGCACTGCAATGCTGTCTTATGGTCCAAGCCCCTTCCCTAGCTAAGAGCTTTCTTTCAGATCCCAGGGTTCGGCATCAGAAGAAGATGGGAGCCATCAGCTTATTAACCACAAGTGTTATGAGTCACTTCATGCTTGGTCTGGTGTCTCTGTACCCAGTAGTTGTGCAGGTCAGCTCTGAATAGATAGAACACACTGTCTAATAAATGCATTTTTTCCCAGCCCTCTCGTGGCTTCTGTAAGTTGCAGTTAAGACTGTAAAGAAAAACCCCCACAAACTTCAGAAAACACTAAAATACTGAAACCCAAATAAAAAGTGCCTCAGCTTAGCAGCAGCTGCCTGAGGGGATCTATATGACAGCAGTGGGCTCCAACGTACCCTTCAGCCCCCGCAGATGGCTTCTTTTCCGTACATCACGCGCTTCATGTGCATAGTGCTCATCCTCACGTGAGTACCTTTTCTCCCCTGCCTTTTCCTCGAGGCAGCTGCTGCCAATGTCTGACCGTGGGAAGGCTCAGCACCCCCAAATCCACATGTGCTGACTTGCAGTCCTGTCGCATGACCTTCACGCTGATGGCTGGCAACTTCGGAGTTCCCTGTTTGCATCAGACAAAGTCCTAGGGAGCACAGAACAGAAAAATGCAAATTTCTGTGCAAGTCTCATAAAATTATTTACATCACATGTTGTTTTATCAGTAAAATGGGTCTTCTGACAAAAAGCTCTGCCTGTTGTCCGACAATTTGGCTCAGAGCACCAACAGAGTTGCGTTCTTCTTACAGATCCACTTCTTTAAAGTCTGGCAGTTATCTGCTTGGATCATGTTTTTTCTTCTGTAAACAGCACAGTTCTTGTCAGGCTCAATTCTATTTACAGCTATCCTGGTGAGAGAACAAAAGGAATGCAATGAGTTGTCAGCTTTAAATTCAGTACTTGATAAAAATATTGATAATAACCTGAGTGAGGGGTTTGGGTGATGCCCATTCAGTAACCCACTGAAGCACAGTTCCTCAACAGCCATGCATAGGTGGGATGGGTACCCACAGCAGAGACTGCTGGCTGCTGAGGGATGGATGCTCAGGAATATTAGTGTAAGAAGGGCGAGAAAAACTCCACGTGCAGCCACAATGGTGAACTGTAATGGTAAGGGGGAGGACCCTTCAGCTGCACAGATCCCAGCATCCACGCTATGTGACAGGCCTTCACATTCAACAGAGGCAGTCCACACATGGTCTGTAAAGTGAGAGAGTTTGTTGACAGTGATTTCAGTGGGAGAAGTGTGTATTAATGTCCCTCTGCATTAATACATACCTGAACTATGACTGTGGTTGGTGTTGCAGGCAGAAAACAAATCTGTTTCCAAAGGTGCCCAGTAGGAACAAGTTAACCTGGAGCTGGCCGTGAACTAGACCCTGAATAGGTGCCTGAGGCTGCAGGACTAAATCGGTGCTTTGGGAAATTAGCTTGGATTGAGTTGTATTGCTGTGCAGAATACCATACCTTTGCTATTGCCGAAGACACCCTCCCCCAGCAAATCATCACCTGTTTTCTTTTACTCTGGGATCTTCAACTGAATTCCATTGTTTCTTCATGTCTTGAATCTTCAACCCAATCCAGATATATTTGGTGTCTTTCTCTTTATTGTCTATAAATTCCTGTGGAACAAGTAGAAGCATGTTACCCAACCGCAGAGCTTTTGTGCTGTGCTCAGGTCACTGTCCTGTCTCAAGCACAGCTTTTCATGTAGTCCCTCACATGGAGAGCAAGGGCAGGGATCCAGCCATGGCAAAGCAACCCATTACAAAGGCCCATATGCCTGTGACCAGCCACAGAGTCCAATTCAGGCTGCTGCTCAGGCTGACTAGCTTCCTGTCAGCTTTCAAAAAAACCCTCAGTGTTGCTCCTCACACTAATGAGCCAGGTTGCAAAGCCTGGTCTTTAAGGTAAAAGAGCTGTTCCTCAGGGAATGATGAGTTTCTCAGAAGAGCCTTTCGGTGATACCTTACTATTCATTTTCCCAAAGGAAAATGAGAAGGAGGTTTGGCTGTTTGAATTTCCACTTAGTGGTTGAATCAGACTGCTATTCCCAGAGCCAAGTGATGGAAATGGTTGCAAAGTCCCCAGCATTTCCCCTCCCGGTCAAAACTACTCTGGCTTCCACACTTAGAATCATCGAATGGTTTGGGTTGTAAAGGACCTTAAAGATCATCTAGTCCAAATCCCCTGCCATAGGCAGGGACACCTTCCACTAGGCCAGGTTGCTCAAAGCCCCATCCAACCTGGCCTTGAACGCTTCCAGGGATGGGGCATTCACAGCCTCTCTGGGCAACGTGTTCCGGTGTCTCACCACCCTCACAGTAAAGATTTTTTTCCTAATATCTAATCTAAATCTACCCTCTTTCAGTTTAAAACCATTACCCCTTATCCTATCACTACACTCCCAATTAAGGACTTTCTCCCCATCTCGTAGGCCCCCTTTAAGTACTGGAAGGCCACTATAAGGTCTCACCAGAGCCTTCTCTTCTCCAGGCTAAATACCGTCAACTCTCTCAGCTTGTCCTCATAGGAGAGGTGCTCCAGCACCTTAATCATCTTCATGGGCTCCTCTGGACTTGCTCCAACAAGTCCATGTCCTTCTTACATTGGGGGCCCTAGAGCTGAATGCAGTACTGCAGATGGGGTCTCGTGAGAGCGGACTAGAGGGGGAGAACCACCTCCCTTGACCTGCTGGCCATGCTTCTTTTGATGCAGCCCAGGATACAATTGGCTTTCTGGGCTGTGAGCGCACATTGCTGGCTCTTGCACCTCTTATGCTTCTCCTCTTCAGCTGTACTCTGTTGACACTTTCAAAACAAGATCCTGCCTGTGGAGAGTCAGATGCTCTGCACTAGATGGGGCTCTTGCTTGCTTGCATGTACACCTGACATCTGGGCCATGTTCACTTGGTGAAATGTCTGGCTAAGGCAGGTGCCTGTCACACAATTTTAGCGCTGCTGCAAGACTCACCATCTCAATTTCATCTTCAATGACAAGAAGCTGGGATTTCCTGGCCAGACAGTTTCTCTGGCTGTCATCCCAGCTTACAGCCTCCTCGGAGAAGTAGTAACATTTCCCCCTGTGTAGTTGCCACCCAGGAGGACACAACTCGCATGTTGTTCCTGTGGGTGGAGAGAGGGAATCGTTAGCTCATACCGTGACTTGTTCCAGTTGTGTTGTAGGATTTTATGTTCATGTGCCTGGCTGACTGGTCCAAAAGCAGCCAGTCCCCACTCACAACCATGTGCTCGCTGGGTGTGGAGAGAGGTTTGAAGGCTCCGGTGCCACTCTTCTCAGCTTCCCACTCCCTTGCCACAGTGTTATGCACTTCTGCACTCCCACTGCCCAGCATCGGGCTCCCCACCTCCCTCTGCAGCTGCCCAGTGAAGAGCACTGGGAGGACCGAGATGGCTGCAAAGACATTTTTGGTCCTCCCACATGGAGCCCTTGTGAGGAGACACTGTGCAATGTGACGTGATGTGGAGTGTGTGGATTTGACACATAATGTAACCGGAAAGCACAGGCACTTAGATGATGTCCAAACTACGTCCATGGAGCTAGAGAAGGAACTGTGTTAAATAAGGGGAACACTGCTATTCCCAGGTCTACTTCCTTTTTCACGCAAAGCATCTGGGTGGAATGTCCCCCACATTTCCTGTCATAGCTTGCTCTAATGTTTCAAAGTAACATCATTACAATCAGTTCTTAGAAAAGCATTAGTATTTGCCAACAAATAATAGATCCACAATAAAAAGACCAGGAAGGTCTTCCCCTGCCTGATCCTTGCAAAAGGGTAAGAAAGCTAAATTCCTTCCCACTCTTTGTGAACAATTGTTGTCTGGAAAGTGTTCTCCAGGACAAGGGGAGGATCTACAATATATGGCATTTCTAACAGCAGCACCTGGCCAAAAGAAATGTAAAGAAAGTACTGGAAACTATTTATACCGGAAAAGGAGCAAAACTGTAGTCATTAAAATGTTAGTTTAGATCCCATCATCACTTCTATGCAGAAATACCATGCTCTCTGGGTAGTACCAGTGAGTTCCCATAAACTGCAGGGTGTCACAAAAAAGGGAACAGAGACTACAGAAGTGCGCACACAACACGGCCTCTGTGTTGTGAAAGGACTAAATTTCCTCACCCTGTCCATCTTCACACAGTTCTTCCATGAGCTGTTTCAGGAGCACTGCCAAGACAGTCTTTGAAGAAATGTCATTGCCAGTGCTATTGAGACCGTAGTGGGACAAACCTTCTGATTTTCCTGCTCTGTTCTTCAAAACTTGAAAGAAAAAAAAAAAAAAAAAGAAATTATGGTTCAACAACAGGGCCAAGGAAATGTAATCTCTATAGCCAGTGTTATACTGTGAGTGTGAGGAGGTGTGTGGGTGTGTGGGTGTGTGTGTGTGTACATTGCAGGGGTATACACACTCAGTTGTGGGCAAACTCAGTAAGCAAAACTGCTTGGCAAAGGGTGTAGTTGCTGAATAACACAGACAGTACAGGAAAAGAAAATAAGCTTGTCATTTTTGATAGTTGGATGTATAAAGAATACATAACATTTTGGTGAGATTTTAGGGAGGGTTGGGAGGTATGTATTTTTTCTGAAGTTTTTCAAGACTTTTCTCTCAGGAAATGAATATCTTCTCTGGAACAGTTCTTGTATAACTGGAACATGCTG
Source organism: Pandion haliaetus (assembly GCA_013401275.1). Lineage (NCBI taxonomy): Eukaryota > Metazoa > Chordata > Aves > Accipitriformes > Pandionidae > Pandion > Pandion haliaetus. The sequence goes on along the minus strand of VYZV01021629.1, from coordinate 179,523 downwards.
TGGATTATGATACTACTAGTACCAGGGAAGTCTGATTAAATGAAATGATCTGAAGTCTGATTTTTATTTTATTTGTTCAAACCTACAAAGTAATTAAGTGAAATGGTCTCAAAGTAGCATCATGGATTCAACTCTTAACATATAAGTCAGGAAGGCCAAATGTTTTGATTGTCATAATGATTTAAAATCTCCTTCTACAGCCTTTCGGCATCATTCATTGATGACAAGGTAGACTGCAGCAACTCTCCTTTATCTGTGCTACATATGTTAAATGACAGGCAGTGAATATTCCCTTTGAAATGCTACATTTATTTTCCTGTATTTGTGTATAAGTTGACACCTTTAACGTGACACTGAGGGAATTTTTCTTTTGGCAACCCTCTGCTTGTGAGGTTTAACCATGTCTGCAACAAAGACGTGAAGCAGATGGTAGGATCTACTCACATTGCGTAGCTAGTACGGCTGTGATGCCTAGCAGGGCGAGCACAAGGACTCCCAGGACCAGTGCCACGTAGAACCAGGCTGAGCACCCATGTCGGCAGCCTGGAGGGAGGCAGGAGGAAGAGCAGCTTAAGGTCTTTGCACTGTTAAAATTAACACTGGCTTTATGTATGCTGGTTTCTTAGGTGGCAACAACAGAGAAATCATCTGCCTAAAATCAGTCTTCTGTTTGAAGTATGCAGGGACATTGTACTCATTAAAAATTTGCATCCATTTTGCATACATGAAAATGAAGTTGAAAGATAATTTTGTCAGCTTGAGCAAATGATTTTCAATCAATCATTCCATTAAGAATTCTCTCTTTCTCCTTTAATTTTTTCAAGCGTTGCCTCCTCCCACCCATCCACCCAGACCCTGCAAGACCCTGCAGAGTAATTCAGGGGAAGTAGCAGGGATGGTCTGTGGTATATTCCTCCTCTCTGGTCACTTAATGTGTTAACTTACCTGAACACACAGAAAAGGCAAAAAATCCCATACTGACACCATAGCACAGTGAAGTACATCTGGCCGAGTGCCTCTCCAGCCATTTGGCATTCATCAGCTTGTGAGAGTGACTCAGGAAGAGGCAGGACGCAAGGAAATTTGGGGTCAAGGTGCCATTTCCACAAGCCACAGAGTTGCACTTTCATAGCTGCTGTTTTCCTGACCTCGCCTGCATGAGATGAGCAACTGCCCCATTCTCCAGCTGCCTGAGATGTGTTTTGTAATGCTCCCTTTCAGCTCACAGAGTGCTGTGGGCCTGGCCTTGTCTGGCACATGTCCTTCAGGACAGAGAGAATGGCAATCATCAGTGCATAAACTGCAAACAGGGAGCTGGGTACTACACTACTTCCAAAGCCAAATGTGTCCCTGTGACTGTTCCTGCAGAGACGCTTACAGGAGGGTTCCTAAAAAAAAATGTGGAACTTTACTTTTCTTTGCTAAATTTTCAATGTAGGGCACAAAGGTATTTTTAAAAATTATTTAAAAATCTCTTTCAATGTTATTTTTACATGGAAAGTGTATAATCTGAGAACCTAGTGTAAAAAAAAGTATGAAATGATAAATCAGTTCTTTATTGAGAGATTGTACGTAAAGACTCTTGATAACAGGTTTTACTGTTGAGTAATAGGAAAGACTAAATCTATAATTAGTAACCAACAACCAAACAAAATAGCACACTACCTGAAGCGGAAGTCTCTGTTCTGCTGCTCCTGTTGGGTTTCGGCTTCACGCGCAGCTCAGCGTATGTGATCATGTTTCCTGTAAGAAGCAGGGAAATACTGACATTTGTGGTTGTGCAAGCCATTAAGTGGAGAAACAATAAAGAATTATACAGAAGACTGAGTCTGTATAAAAAGGGGCATGTGTTTCCAGAGCTGCTAGTTCAGCTTTTTTTCTTCTTTTTAAAGAAACAACAGACAAGATGATGACTTATCATTTCCTGCTGCTGTCAAGAAGTAACTAAAAGCCTCCTCCATAATCTTTGCTTGAACTACTTGGGTCCTGTGTGGCTGGACCAGGAGGCAGACAGATAGACTGAAGGATGGGTAAGACCTGGGTACTATCTGTAGCAAACCTCTTGTTTGTTGCTAAGCCATCTCAGGAGGTTTCATAGGGGCTTAAGGGGCATCAGAACCGTGACCGCTTCGTGGAGGAGGGAGATGATTCTTGGGGGCATTCCTGTCACATGAATGTTTATGCCACGATATTACATGATGTGTGTAATAGCAGAGGAATGGGCCTGATGGCTGAAGACAGCCCTTTGCAGATGCACATTGCCAAAACAAAACAAAAAAGCCATTAAAATAGCATGGTGTGAGTTAGATGCACATGGATCCTTTCTGAACACATTTTCAATTTTGTTTCAGCTGGGTATTTTTGTAGAGCTACTGGCTAGTTTTATGGAAGATATTTGGACCTTTGGTAGACTGATCTTTCCATAAATAGTGAGATTTTATCAATCTGAATCAAGAATAATCTTCTGTGCTACAGCCTTAGTTTATGATCACTGGGGCTTTTAAAAAGAAGTAAGCAATTTGTGTTGTATAAAATCTCACTGATCAGGGAAAAACTTGGCAGAAGAAGAGAGTGTCATTAGGCTAAAATGAGGTAGCATTTGATATGGGAATTGCTGAAGTGCAGGAGGTTTTACAGTAAGAAAAATACTGAGGAACTAATTGGCAATTAAGGTTTATTCATACAGGTAAGATGTTCTATGCTTTAGAGAACCTGACCTAATGCACTTTGCTGTTTGCTTTATTACAATTTATTAGTTCAATGAACTACAGAAAATTTGAAAAATATATTTCACTGTATAGATAAGTAACTGTTCACAAAAAGAAATGCCCATAAGAGTTTTTCTTCTTAGAACGTAAATATTTATCAAAGAAGAACAGTCAGGACTTTTAAATGCACTAGCCTTATAAATGGAGACACTTCTTCTGAAATACTTACTTTAGAAAATCTGTTACTATTACTAAATATTTTCTTTCTCAAATAAAGGTCCACTCCGTTAAAGAATATCTCTCAGACTGTATGAAAAAAAAAAAATTATTATCCCCTCAAATTGAATATTAAAAAAAAAGGATTACTTCTATTACAGTGTGTATTGGCACATGGTCATTTGAATGTGAAGTCCTCAGAAGTCAGCAGGAGACTTTAAAATAACATGTAACCTTAATTTTGCCGGATGCTTACGCACCATTACCTAGTTTAGCAACAAGGAGCCCTGGTACTAGGTGGAGACCTCTGACACTTACTAAAACTGAAATTTCACTTCATTTCTATATGAAAATTGTCAAGTGCAAAAAGACATCTCTATTTACCAGAAGCTTCTACTTGGTGAATGTGCAGACAGGGAGTGCTTCTGGCAGGTGATACATGCCAAAGAGTCAGGCTTTACAGCCATCGGGCTCTTGCGATCAACTGGATGCCAGGTTGAGTGTGAGCCCACAGTGCACCCTCATCATCACAGCTCACACAAGCTGTGTTAGAAGAGCCCTGGCCTGCAGAGCAGGAGAAGTTCCTGTGCTTCTCCACTTGCTGCTGCTGCAGCTGCACCTGGAACATCATGTCCAGATGCAGGCCACCCTATTCAGGGGGGACTGGGGGAAGCTGGAGAGGGTCCAGCAAAGGATGGACCTGGTCAGGACCTCTAGGGGCCAAGGAGGCTAAGGAGGGGAACATGAAGCTAAGGGGAGAACTAATAGTAGCCTACAACTACTTGTTGGCTGGTTTGACGGTGGAGTTGAACTCTTCTTGGTTTGTTTTTCTGCTAGAGGAAAGGTCTTCCTATTTAATTGTTTATGAACCATAATCAGATGACTCTCAAGTTATTCGTGAGTAAACTAGGAAGAGAAAACTAAGCCTTTCCTTAGAAAACAGATTTCCAGGCTGTGTTTATCCTTGCTTCTATTTTTGGAACACTTTTCTACTTTTGAACATCTGTTTTGAAGCACATGCACCGTAATAGCACCTGCTAGCCCACCAAAGCATCTGCACAGATAGTACCACTTACTAACTCCTCCTCAACATGCTCTGCTAGAGCATCCAAGAATCACCTTGTCCTTCTAATTCAGAGCACCCAACTGATTGTGTAACAACCTGGTATTGACTTTCCCGTTGGAACAGGCTTACAACAAATCAATTTAAATCACTTTTCTGGGTGCAGCCTCCCAGACTTACAGCTGCAGATATTTTCTATTGCTACATTGTGTTAAACATTATTTAACAGTTTGTCCAGTCTATCAAGTGTATCACAATAATTTTCAATGAGTGAGCTTTCCTTACCATTTGACTGCAAACTTATACATTCTTTGCAACTGTGTCACCAGTGATTTTTATACCTTTTTCTTTATCCTTATAAAAGACGTTGAACAGACTGAGGTAAGAACGGTGTTTGGGAGAACTCCAAGAAACTCTGCGTGATTTGACCAAACTAAATCCCTTTCTCATGGATGAGGAAAAGCTAAAAAAAAGATGTGGGCACTGGATCTGTAAAGGGACTTTCATTCTCAAATCCAAATTTTACATATTTAAAACACCTACTCAACTACTAGAGAACCTTGGCAGAAGTTCAGCTCCCCACGTTTACCTTTCATGTGCACCAGATCTTGACAGAAGCTATACTTTAGCAGGGCAAATTACCTATGCCCCCCACTCATGGTTTTTTAATATCTACTCCAGTAAATTGCATCTAGTGGTCTGAAAATTGCACAAAATGCATCCAGGAGGAGGTGGGCATGTTCCACTTTCCCATAACCTAGTGATTTGACGTTGTGCCTAAAGTCTGGGAATCTGCCACTTGGAGCATTCATCTGTGGAATTTGCAGTGGTGATTAAATCCAGCTCTCCCTCCGTAGTGAGTTTTAACCACGCAGTGCTTTCTCTCATCTTGAAGCTGCTTCTTTTTCTGCAAGATAGTCAGGCATCCCTTGCCAAGAGAAAGACCAGCATAAAATCTGGCAAAGGGAAGGATGTGGGTACTAGCCGCCCTCGAGCAGACATTTCATAGAGTCAGGATAGTGCCAAAGGGAGAGCTTGTGATGCTTGCCACAGACAGTCCCATCACCTTGGAGCTGAGACCCTCATTTTGAGAATCAGCTTTGAATTCCTGCTCCAAACTGGAGGAAGCCTTGAAACCTCTTCATGTAGAGTGGCACATGCTGTAAGCGTGTTTGGTAGGCAGAAGCTGTCCTGTCCGAAGCAGCCTTGAGCCCAGTCCATGTAGGAGAGAGCTCCTTCTAGCTTGCAGAGAAGGATCTAACTCCCACAGACGGCTGACTGAGCAGCACCTTCTGTCATTGCTCTATCCTATTAGCTACTTTGGGCAGTTCCTAGCTCACCATGCTAGGATCCCACACTCTCCTCCATTAGCTGTAAGGAAATGCAGGGCATCTCAGCGAGTGTCCACTATGCAGTGGGGAACCTTAACACTAATCATTGCTATACTGAACACTGAGCTTAGGTCTGTTTTGTGAACGTTGCTTAACATGCCCATCACATTTCAGGATTTTTTTCCTGAATTTCCTACCAAGTTCTTAAAAATTACAGAACTAATCTGTGGGAAAAAAATGCATTTTCTCCCATTTTTCCTATGGTAAAAGTGATTCCTTACTTTTTGAAGAATTTCTTGTAATAAAAGAACACTCATGAGCTGGGTGATTATGTATGAATTTTGGTCAAAGTGTTAAAACTTCAAGGAAGGAACAAGCAACTGAAATTGTTCATTTGAATTTTTAAAGCATGGTAATATGGCTCAAGTTCTTGTCTATTTTAATAGCAATAAAACCCATGTTAGTATATGTTAAAGATGAAGACAGAGAAATAATTGTCATCACGGAGATACTGCTAGCAGGTTCTATACTGATATGAGGTCCAATATTGCTTAATACTCTTTGGTGCTTTTTCCATTTGTGTCAAAGTAAATGGAAAATAATTGCTGATAAAATCTGAAAACAACAGAAAGGTTAACAAAACAATAAATAGACAGCCCTAATGACAGCCCTGTAAGTTCAAGCCCAGTCAAACAAAATGTGGTTGAGTACAACCAGATATAAGAGTGGGGGAAGGTGATACTGGGAGTTATAAACAGTGAAGGAAAGATTATTTACGAGATTTTTGTCTCTGTATAATTGAGACAGCATAACTGAGACTTATAGTAATACTGGGTGAATCTCTGGTGCCCATATTTTTTAAAGGAGATGGAAACACTGGAGAATGAGGAGAAAAAGATCCACAAAAATAGAGTTCTTTGGAAAGTTAGAGCGAAAGATTTAAGGCAAAAGGATAATGAGAAATTACTTGATTCCTACAGCCAGTAACTTCATATGAGAAAATACTAAGTGCTAAAATCTGTTTGACAAAGGTTTAACAAGAACCATCTAGATGTTAATGAGAACTTGCATTGGAAATTAAAGCCTGGCCTATTCAAGTTCAAGTTTTCCTTTAGACAGCATGATCAAGGGATTTTTTTGGATGTCTTCAAATCAAGATTTTATGTCTGCCTCCCTTTGCAAATAAATTATGTCACCTTAGAAACTGGGTAAAATTCTAGGCAAACCCTCTGTGCTTTGTGTTCTACAAGTTACAGTAGTACAAACAACATCCATGGATGCATGAACATGCAGTCTAAGGTAGTATTTTCTGTTAGATATATAATAAAGTGAAATAATTTTTATATTTTAGATACAGGTCTTGTAAAAACATTAAAAAATAATTTTTTCCGTCATTTAAGTACATACATTCAGAGCACCATCATCACTGTTAATCTACATTGTAAGTAGAACATCTAAAAATGCTCATTACACAATGTTTTTTTCTATAAGCAATTAAATGCATTAATTACTAATGAACCTTGAAAGCATGAAAATATCATCTTACTCTGACCACAAGCATTTCCTATTTGCTCATAGTAAGAAGTTGTCATTCATATTACCTGTGACCGAGAATTTTAACAAAATGCTTTCATAAATGAATTACATTTTTTTCCAAGTAGGGGAAAACTTGTTTCTTAAAAAAATTTAGTTTAAATCATCTCCTTACCCTGAATATTGACTTAATTCTTTGTCTTTTCTTATAAATACGTGAAGTGATCACAGATTAGTAATGTGGTTCTGGGAAAATAGCTACTGGAAAATTAAAGAGGAAGAGCAGGAGGGTTTTAGGAGTCCTTTAGTACTTCCTTCAGTGACAGTGACTGCACTTTCAACTGCCACCAGTTTTCCGATTTACTCGTTAATTTACTACACCTTTCCCATGAATACATCATAAAATGCATTGGTGTGATTTTTGGACTAGGTAGTAATTTGGTGGAGCCTATTCTGACAGAATTTTGATCATGTTCACATAAGAAAAAAAGATTATGCTCATTCAAAAATGAACACTTTTTGTTTCTCATTCTGTTATTTAAAACAAGGGGCTAGAACTGAGACACTACTCCATAGTGATACTGACTTAGGAGTAGCTTTGCTGATTTGTATCTCATGAGGAACAATTCCACCATTTGCAACTTTTCACCCTTCCCATGACTTCTGCATGCAGCATTTCATAGCATCCTTCTAGTATTATCCAGTGAAAATTTTAAAAATGAAAGAGAGAGAGAAAGAGCACAAGAGAGAAAACAGTATATGCCAAGAACTGATTAGATGTTTTACCTGGAACTGATGTCCGAGAAGGAACGTGTGATCTTTCCCTCGGTAACATTGCCACGTCCGCATATGTGATATCACCTGCCATTGATGAGCAAGTCCCTCTGAGTTATGGAAAGAGCTGGTTTAATACAGTGGGTTGCATCCTGTATTAGCTTTGCCTGCCTCCAGAAGTATACATATGCTGTGCTATGGCTCTGAGGAAGGCTGAGAAACAGATAAAAGGAAGGAAGTTACTTCTTTCAATACAGCTTCAAAGCCTATTTTCAGCCACCATTCTGTCTCTTTGTGTGATCTCTTGCCCTTCAGAATGCAGGAGAAAATGAAGATTAAAAAACATTTTTTTTTTTGTTAATATAAAAAAAATTCTTTTCGGCCAAAGAGAGCAAAGTTTCTAAGGAATACCCAAAATACACAGCTACACAAGCCTTGCTGGGTCTCATAAGAATACCTAAAGTACTATGATCTGTGTTGTGGATTTATTATGCTCGTGTGCATGACCTTACACAGCCTATTCACTTTAAAGGAAGATTATCGGTATAAGATGTTTTGGAGCTAATGTAACTGTAACCACAGTTAGAGCTATAAAAACATAACTCAAATTCTTACCTGCTCCATCAACCAAGTACTATAATTGTTTAGCAGCTGAATTTAGATTATATTAATGATGCATTAAATTTAACTCAAAATAAAACTAAAAGTAATATGATCAATGCCTTTTAAGAGAATGTTTCAATACTTAGCTGTAACAGTAGCTAGGAGGACCAGCGCTGCTGTTCCTATGCTTGAGCTATCCCCTGCTTGACCCAGCAACTCCACAGGCGGAAAGCCTGAGTTGCCTTTAACTCCTTGTTCATGACCCATGTGTTTGCTGCAGGATATTTTGACGACAGTGGTTTTGTCTTCCATTTTGGGAAAAAAAAAAAACCAAACCCAAAAACAAAAACAAAAAAACCCCAAACCAAAAGTCCCACAGATTTGAATTGAAACTTAAAGCCCTTCTAAAACCTAAAAAATACTTTTCAGAACACACAGACGTGAAGTCCTGTGCATGCAGAGTCCTGACATTTCCTGCTAAGAGCTATGCTATTGGTTTTGTGCTTTATTCCCACTTAGAAAATTCCCTTAGAGTTTGACACAGATAGGCTTTACAAACCTATATGGGTCAATGTTTCTGTTCTGTGATATAGCCTCCTTGCCTTTTCTGTCTACTAGACTACAATACTCTAGATTTAAATGAAAAAAGGTTTGGTTTTGTGATCTTATATTACTGATCTTTTCCCTTCCTACTTTCAACATCGGTAACAGTGTTAAGTGCAAAACAAAAGGTTTAGGGAAAAAAAATGAACCTTTGATAGTCTTGGAACAGATTACTCAGAAGTGTCGCTCAGGTACAATCTATATGCAACATATCTAAATCATTGCTGCTCTATCTTCAGCCACAAAGTGATCAGTATGCAGATGTGGATACTGTTAACTGGATACTGATAAGGTTTGTTTCATTGCAACCTACATACCAGCACTATGACTGGTCCGAATGTGAAACAAAATGTTTGTCCTGATTCAGTCAAGTTTCCACTGCTTCCCCTTGAACTTTTTACCATCCTTTACAGCAGGACATTTAGGCTCTGAAATGGAAAAAAATCAATCAAACAAACAAACAAAAAAACAACAAAAAAACCAAACCCCACTTTCCTTATTTGGTTTTTTTTTTAAGCTTTAGTCCATAAAGGAGAGCTAGAAGGCCAAACGGGTTGCTTGAACTCTCAGTCTCTCTTTCCATCACTGCATATACACCTTAGTCTTTTTTCACATCACTCCTTCCTAAATGATTCAAACCCATCAAGATGTAATCATGTATAGTTGGTGTAAGCATGGGTCTTTCTGAGCTAGTGGAAAAAAACTCTGTTTCTATTTTAAAGGAACATGTCTCTCCTCTCCTCTCCTCTCCTCTCTTCTGAAGAACACATTTTCAGACACAAGAGCAATCTCAGTAAGTGTGCAGTGCAGACCATGCAATTACATCCTTTGTGACCTAGCAGATTCTTATTTGCCTGAAGAAAATGATGAATGCATGCAGTTATTTTCCAGAGCAAACTTACAAAATAGCCATAAGCAGTTGCGGTTTTCATTTTGGATTTGAAGTCTACATGCTGTGCTCACTGTTAGGACTGATAATGAAAAGGAAGGTAAATTCTAATTTTGAGAAGGAATAGGTGAGTAGAAGCTTTTGCAAGGCATTTTTCTTGAATCTGTCTATCCTACTGGAAAACTATGATTTCTTTCTTACTTTTAAAAAGGATGTTGCACTGATACAGAATTTTTATTTGGTAAGTATTTTCTTTAGTGCTTATAATTTTAGCCCTATATGTATTTTTATTATTTTCTTTGCTTTCATTTTAAATTCTAGCTTTATTCATGAATACCCAGAAGTGGGTCACCAAGTCTGACCCGCTGGTCTCTCAGCACCAATAGCACTTTCAGAAGAAAAAATCCAGGCTGTTGTAGGAAAAGGCTATCAAAGAACGAAGAGATATTTGTTAGCAAAACAACCCCCTGCTCATAAAGACAGTGGAAAGCCTCCTCTTTCCTGCCCATGTGTCTGGGTATGGCAGTTCCACTCAGATCATTGAGTCGGGTTTCCAGGGCTGAGCAGCATTGTCAGCCTGCATACTGCAGGATGATGGAGTCATCTGGGGAAGGGAGCTCTGGAGGCCTGTAGTCTAATCCTTGCTCAAAGCAGGGCTGACTGCACAGCTAGCTCAGGTTGCTCAGGGCTTTGTCCAGGCAGGTTTTGGAAATCTCCATGGACAGAGATCCCAGGACCTCCCTGGGCACCTGTTGCAGTGCTGCACCACTCTCACGAAGGAAGGATTTTTTTTCCTTCTGCCTGGTCACAATCTGTGGGCTGCAATTTGTACACATTGCTTCTTGTCCTTTTGCTGTGCCCCTTTGAGAATAGTCTGCCTCTGGCGTCCCTGTAACCCTATTCTTGTATGTGGTCTAACAGAATATTGCAGGCAAGCCAATAGGCTAACATTAAATTGTATAAAGCAAGCCTCTTTCAGTATGTGCCATGTATCTTAAAATGAATTGTTGATGTTTCTTGTAAATTTTGCTAAATTGAGTTCTTCTGGTTTGTTGAGACAGTGTCACAGCTGCACTTTTATCATATGAATATCTCCAGAATATGAACACACCTTTTGCTTGTGACAACGCGCTGCTGTATACTGGTGTATTTTGCAGAATAAATGTTTCAGAAGCAGAGCCTGGTTCAGCCTTGCCATTCCCCCACTCTCATCTTTTCACATTTGGATGTTACAGTCTTCTTGGTTTGCTACTCCTGGGGAAGTCACCCAAATAGCAAAATGCTTCTTCACAAGCTGTAATCTGGGTTGGGCATTCATATGGCTTAACTTTTCCCAGGATCCAGAAACACCTCCTGTCTTTTGGATTCACCAGGTAGAGCCTTGCCTCACTCTCTTCTTTTCTCTCAGCCATCTGATCAATATGCTTAGCTTACAGTACATGAACACTGGCGAGGCCAGTAAAACAGCAGGGCTTGCTGTGTATCAGTTAGCCACATGTCGGGGACGGGGGGGAGTGATTTTTTAGCCTTGAGTTTTCAGACTGTTTGCCAGAGTATGGAGATCGCTGGTGCTTCAGACTCTCTTACAGCATCTGCAAGGAAAGGTGGTGGGGTTGTTGTGTAGGATTCCTCTGCACATCCTTTAGAGTTTGGCGGTCTGGAGCTTCAGTGGCTCTGTTGAGGTAGGCAAATGAATACGAGCTCACGTTCTTCCCCATCTTGACATGTGCTCCTGATGATTGCACATAGACTCTCCACTTCTAACCATCATGCCTGAGTAACATCGGTTAGTAATGCCCTGGTGTTAGCACAGTTACCAGTTCCAGTCATGCACAGAGTAAATGTGATAACAGCTGCAGATGACACCCCTTCTGTGGGTGTGACAGTGTGTCCTTCATTGCGTGCGAAGGCAAAAGTAGGCTGAAAACAGTGACGTGGGCTGTAAAGCAGAATTCACTTTCTGCCACAGAACAGGCAGCTCAGCCCAGGGCTCCAGCTGCCTAGTGGTGCACATTTTGAAGGACTTGAACTGCTGCTCTGACAACAAAATGGACCTTTCCACTACCCAAAGGCTGAGCTGCAACACACAGACTTCCAAGCTAAACTGAGCGAATCCCATCAGTAAATCTCCAGTTTGGTTTTCAATTCTAAACCCCGTGTCACAGCAGAGCCTGTATATACAATGAGGTGCAGGAGCAGCACCCAGAAAAAATAATGAGAGCTAGAGCTACAACCAAAGACACTTCCTGCCATAAATGAAAGTCTGTGCATTGTTATCCCACACTACAGCAAAAAAGATGTCACCTAAATAGAGCAAACCCATGAATTTACCAAGAAAAAGAAAGAAACAAACAAACAAAGAAACAAAAACAGAGCTCAGGGAACCAGCAGTGCCTGCCGACTGCAAGCTGAATATTTCCATGTTGGCAGCTTCATGTTCAGCAGGTGGGAATTGGAGTAGGTGGGAAGCAAACAGGGTTAGAAGCCTGTAAAATGGGTTTCTTGCCTATGTAGGGTTTTGAGGCATTTGGGGGCATGTACAGTCTTTTTGAACTTCAGGTTAATTCCCAAAGATGTTGCTGTACAGCTTATTTATTCTGAGTGCCATGTATTCCCTTGGATGTTATTTTTCAATGCCAAGCAGTGGTGGGGTGAATACGTGGGTGGGAGAACGTGCTCAGTCTCCTGAGCAGTTTGGTGATGGTATGTCAGGAAGGAGGTAGTGAACACCCCTTTCAGCACCCTGCCATATTGCCTTCTCTCCTTTCCTGCACTCTCGCATACTGAGTTAGTTTTCCTTCAAAGGATTGAAGCAGTGAGCCGTGCTGGGACCACTTCCACAGGTAGCATGTTCTTGGTGATGTTATAAGGTATGTTCTGGTCTTCTGGAACCCTGTATCTGTGACTTGGAGAATGGCTAGTGGGGAAAAAGTGGTGGCTCTCTCTGCAGACCATACGTCTACACAACAGCATCTAGCGTTTTGGACAACAGAGGATGTTTCTGCAAGGCGAGACACAGCAGAGGTGCTTATACAGTTGCAGATCACCCTGGCGTGACCACAGTGCTGCGGTTGAGTGAAGACGTCCTGGTTCGATGCAAATACACCATAATGCAGTGTGCCAGTTACGTCCCTACAGCACAGTGCAGCACTGCGCCATGTGGACTTACAGCTTGAAGTCCTATTTGTTTAGGCCTTCCACAATGTGCTCTGTTCTACCATACAGACACAGCCTGCCTTCCTTCAGGTCCAGCAGAGCTCCTGTGTCTGACCCTCATCTGTGATAAAGTGTTATCTTTTGGGTAACATTTTAACCTGTGGATCTGAGGGCACTTAGCAAAGAAGGGCATGTGACAATTCCCAGGATGTGGTTGGAAGGGCAAAAGTAAAAGAACTTGCCCAAGCTCACTCAGCAGGCCAGTGGCAGAGGCTGGAAGACTTCTCAGTACTCCTGTCCCTCAGCACAGCCCCCTTTTCAGTAGACAGGCTGATTATTGATGCATCATGTATTTGCAGGTTGTTATTTCACAAACTGAGAGACCCGAATCCAGATACATCTGTTTCCTTCTTCCCATGTATTCCAGACCTCTTTCTGTAAATGCACTCACATGTAGAATTAGATATTCCTTGGCATTTAACGTATTTATTTACTGTCAGAGTGCTTTTTGGCAATAATTTTCTTTCTGCTTATGAAATTGGAATCAAAGCTGTTGTAAAACCTGAGCATCTCTAAGTTGTGTAGACAAAAGGTGGCTAGGTCACACACGGCTTACAATTCTTCCAGAAGATACTGGAATTAATATTCATTGAGCAGCTTTACAAGCGTTTTAGATTTGCCACTGAGTTACATTTATTTTAATATTCCTAATATCTGCAGATTATAGGGACAAATGTATCTATAAGCAGTAACAGCATTTTTTAATCACAATATATGCAGTGTCAGTGGTATATATGTTAACCTTCCCCAGACTGCAGCAATGAGCAAGACTGTATGGGATTGTCTCACCTAAGTCTAGTGAGTTAAGCCTTGGTTAGAGTAACTGTGTTAATGCCTCTTACAATATAAATTCAAAGATAGGACAGATGAGTGTTTCCCCCCTCTGCAGTTATCCCTGGATATGCTGCAATCATTAAGGCAGTGATCTGGAACTAAGATGAGATCTGACTAAGACCTCATCGTGATGGGATAGCTTTGCACCAGCAAACCAGGAAATGGGCTATTAGTGCTTTAAAATCTCTTAGAAAGAGTATAAATGTGTATGTACATATATACCTATATAACACATAATAGCATTAAGCCTAGAACAAATACCAGAACACAGAAAAAGCCTGTGACTAGATACCTGACCACAGGTAACAAGCACCATATGCCATGTAGTAAAACATGCTGAGCAATGAATAAGCAGTGTGCCCTTATGGCAAGGAAAGCTAAGTGCATAAGGAGAGGCTGCACTGGGAAAAAAAGAGCATAGCTGTCAAGTGCTTATTTCACTTTTTTCAACATAGGCATGAAGCCACAGCTGGAGCACTATGTCTCCTTTTCAGCATCCTATTTCAAGAGTGGTGTTGACAATCTGGTGCAAAGCCACTAAGGTGGTGAGGGAGTGCCAGGATCAGGGTCCAGACAGTCTGGAGAAGGGAAGATTATGGGGCAGAGGGTCTTGTTTGCCACCGTCCACCTCTTAATGGGGAGGGGGGTATACAGAAGTTGGAACAAGGCTCTTCTTAGATGTGCAAAATAGGCAATGGGCACAAGCTGTAGTGCTGCAGAAGGGAAAATTTCTTTCTTCATTAGAGCACTGCAGCACTGGAATTGGTACCCAGAGAGGCTGCGTGATGGCTGTCCTTGGCTAAAACCCACAGGGACGAGAGAGCTGCCCTGAGTGACACCATCTAGTTTTGAAGTTAGCCCTGTGTCGTGGTTTAACCCCAGCCAGCAACTAAGCACCACGCAGCCTCTCACCCACTCCCCCCCCACACCCAGTGGGATGGGGGAGAAAATCGGGAAAAGAAGTAAAACTCGTGGGTTGAGATAAGAACGGTTTAATACAACAGAAACTAATAATGATAATGATAACACTAATGAAATAACAACAGTAATAATAAAAGGGTTGGAATATACAAGTGATGCACAACACAATTGCTCACCACCCGCCGACCGACACACCCCGGAAGCCCCCGAGTGGCGATGCCCCCCCCAGTTCCTAAAACGTCATATGGTATGGAATACTCCGTTGGCCACTTTGGGTCAGCTGCCCTGACTGTGTTCCCTCCCAGCTTCTTGTGCCCCGGCAGCTTTCTTGCTGGCTGGGCATCAAAGGCTGAAAAACCTTGACTTTAGACTGAACATGACTTAGCAACAACTGAAAACATCGGTGCGTTATCAACATTCTTGTCATACCTAGCTCAAAAACATAGCACTGTACCAGCTGCTAGGAAGACAATTAACTCTATCCCAGCTGAAACCAGGACACCCTGCTATGAGAAGGAGGTTGGACTAGGGACTTCCAGAGGTCCCTTCTTCCCTGATATATTTGATGGTTTTATGAGACTGTAATTTTTTTCTTTTTCCCTCTCTGGCAGTTTAAAGGAGCACAAAGGCATATGGCCAACATCATACCGGGAGGTGCCTTCTGGGGCTTTCCAGCCCTTACTACATGTTTTTCAGACCAGTTTATGGAACAAATGAGAGTACCAGCAGCACTCCCTACTGCAAAACTTCCAGTGCTCTCTAGTGTTTTTTCTTTACAACTACAAGTATGTGGATTCTTTATATTTTTCCCCAGGAGGCAGAAACACAACCACAAGTGAATTTTTCTTGAACATATAATTTCAAGATTCAAAAGCTAATTCTTTCAGTTACATCTCTGTAGAGCACCAGTGCTTGTTCATCCTGGGGCCAATTTACATGAAGCAAAGGGATTTGTTCTCAGCTTTCACTTGAGTGATTCTGTGGGAACTGGACACTGTGCTTCAGTATTTATAGAATTTTTTATAAGGACTAGCTAGGAATCCATTAAGAAGACCATGCCTTTTATATTTTTCATAATGTGCTATATAACGTTTAAGTAAATATATTTTTATCTAACAGAAGGAAACAGCTTAAATCCCAGAATATAAATGGTGATCAAAATGCCTTGAAGAAGAGGAATATAATACATGACCTTACCACATCCAATATGAGGTAGAGGTCCAGTTCTCAGTCACAGGGAGTCAAACTCAGAATAACTACTGTGTACTGCCTCAGGAGGCACAGAACAGGGTGGAGAGGCTGAACTCAGACCCTGGAGAAGTTTCAGCAGTAAAGTCTGGATCTTGGTTGGCTTTCTACGCAAAGTTAGCTCCCTACAGAAACACCATGTTAAACTTCGCAGGGGAACAAACTTAGCAAGCTAACAGACTTACAGTTTGCTATGAACTACAAGGCTGACTGCATGGCTTCTAGAGCTAGAAATTGGGGGCTGGGGAGTAAGCACATGGTGTTTCACAGGGAAGTGCAGCTCTGCTTAGCCTGCCCCTGTGGTTTCAACATAAAAATCTAGTGGTCGGAGCGATCTCAATCACCCCACGTGTATGGGAAAGTTGTTTTGTATTCTTCTGGTTTAATAGGCACAGCCAAACTAGTTGCATTTGTGTTTGAAATGCTGCATACATAATGTGATCAAAAGTCTCTAATAGGAACAAACCATATCCTGAGTTGATAATCATTCATTTATCTGTTATTTAGTTGTAGCTTGTTTATTTTGCACCTTTAACAGTAATATTTGATTAGCTACATGAACTTTCCTGTTGGCAGGCAACATAATATTTCCTTCTGGCTGCAGCACATTTATTCAGCATGTTTCATTATACACCTGTGTGCCTGCTGGGCTCCAGCAAAATTGGCACAGCAGTGAAAGCAAAGAAGCTGCTGAATTCTCCAGGCTTGGCTGGATATCTTGATACAGCTATTCTTTTGCTTTGCAAGTGTACCAGTCAGTTGACACTACACTTAGAAATTATGATGAATTTGTATTTTACAGAAAAATTTGAATGGCATTCAGGAGATTAAGGCACATGATGCAGAAATAGCAAGAGCAAGCTCTTGTGTCTTCTCCATGTGTCTTTAAATGAACCACTTTCTACTGATATCCATACAATATTTAGATTACATCCATAGGAAAGGCCTAGTCACTGTTCTGCAGAAAGGCTGTGAGAGAACATGGAAAAGAAACAGAAGGCAGCCCTGTAACCCAGTAAATATGATTTTCACATTACTAGGAAAAGTGAGAGGCTTTGATCTGTCCATGCAGGATTTTTCTGCACTTGTCTTGGCCTGAGCTGATTTCAGCTTCGTTTAGCTGTGACAGCAGTTGTCCAGCAGCCAGGGAATAATTGTATAACTTGTTTTTAGTTATCTCTGTGAAGACCATATACAGTAAAGGTGTTGCTGACCCCCATAGACAGACTACAGAGGCTATGGTGTATCTTTAACTAAGACAGTCAAACAAAGTAGTCAACTTTTAGTTGGAAACCAGTGAAAAGAGAGCAACTAAGCAGGCTACGTTAGCAACCAAAGAAAATGTAACTCCAGCTTGACCCAAGAATGAGAAGGAAAAAACTTATCTCCATCAACAACAAAGCCCTCCAGAGAAGCAACTTAGTGGACACCAGTCAATGACTCCACACACCCCCCTCCCTGTTCTTCTTATGGAAGACAGGTACCATGGACATAGGACTTGTGGGGCATTGCAGTGGTGAACAGAACTCTACTAGGAAGTATATGTCGGCAATTTTAATGTATTATTAATGAGGCTTTTTCTGATAATTTGGACAGTATTATTGTTATTGAACTAATAATTTGTTTGTTATATTCTGATTAGACTGTTACAGCCTTAGCTAGCCAAGCAATGTCTTCTTGACTTTGTGTATAAGGTATGCATTCCCCTTTGGACCCTAATAAGACTGAGCGTAACAAAGACTGCAAGCAGCTTTTCTGTGAAAGTCTTTCTGTGGCTGGCATTTCCAGTGATCACAGAAGACCCAGAATGCAACTAACATGTTCCTGTGGTCCTGGCAAGCATCTTGCTTATACTCCATCTTCATTTTATAGGAAGTGTTCGAACTGGGGAATGGGGTTGCTCAAGCACTCAGAGCCCAATTTTCATGACACAGATACTGACCAAGAGTTTGCAAACTTTAAAGTGTTAACACCAAAACTTTCCTATAAAGAGATCAAGTGAGACAGCATATGGGCAATGTGGTCAGTGGCACATAGGCTAGATCAGGAAATTCAGACTTCAAAAGCAAAGATGAGAAATTAAAAGCTGAAATAGGAGCCTGCTGAGTTAAAAAACTGAGAAAGTAAAACCCTAGAAGGGATTGAAGCTGTAGAGCAACATTATGTGCAAAGCAAGGCATGGACACAGCTCTTACCAAAGCACCGTCTTGTGATGATGCTGACTTAGCAGATAGTGATTAATGGTTTGATTGAGATAGTGACACTTCCACAGAAAAGTATAAGGCTAAAAGTCAACATGCCTCTGATGCTGAGGTGCTGCCAGTGTTCAGAGTGAATCCTGTATCACCTATCACTACCTGGGTTACTGTAAAAACAGATGGTCACACAGAAGCGAAAGAAGGAGAAATACGCAACCAGAGTCAGACTGAGTTGTTAGGGAAAAATAATGATTACTGCTCATCAGATCCCAGAATAATTAAGAGTCTTGGCCCCAAAAGCAGATCCTTTAAGCAAAACCCCTGTGTATTAAACGGCTTGTTAAGTTAGATGCTAATACTGGTTTAACCATGACTGATCAAGAGAATTCCTCTTAAGCATCTGCTACAGCTTCTGGGTGGACTCATGGAATAATTGATAGATGCAATCTTTGCAGTAGTAAATGATCATTATAAGTGGATATGTCACATTGTATTATACATATTAGCACAAGCCATACATAACAGTAGAAATGTATTTGGCATGGAAAAAGTTGTCAGCCTCTGCCCATAGTCTTCTAAACAATAGAGGCAAACAAGCCCCAAGTTATGACCAGGTTGCATTTGAAAGTTTGTTGTGTATGGCCTAGCCCCAGGACATTAAACACAGCTATAAGGCAGGGAAGGGGTCTTCAGGGGAACTTAGACAACACTTGGATCCACCCAAGACATGGAATTGTAACAGATGTGCTAGGAAGATTCTGGAGGAGTACAGTTATCCACTACCATCTGCCCCATTGCAAAAAGAGCTCCACAATAGAGAACCAGCTGAAAAACCGTGAGAACCTTTAGTTTTTGAAGCCATTGTAAAAACATAGAGGGCCAGAGAAATGGTCAAGAACAGAACAGAGCAAATCACTATCACATTAGACTCAGAACAGATTAGTATAATGCAGATGGTAAGGCCCCTAAATGATGATACTGCATTGAAGGGGTGGTTAAAGTCCCACACTTGACAGATAAGTATCTAGCCTGAGCAACAAACAGTGAATCAGACTGAGCAGTGGGATCAATTATTGCTTGGATAGAATTAGCAAAATGGATCCAGCAAGCAAGGAGAATTAGGAGAAATGAGAAAAGGGTATAATAACATACTGACATTAGTTCAGCCTGTAACATTTGCTAACAGGGGACTGCAGCAGCGGAACTGGAGAAGGAGGGTAAGCCTGAAGAAAGGCGTTAGTAGGAGTCCCCAGTGTTGTATGCACCTTGCATATGGAAAGCAAGGAAGGATAAAAAAGAGTCTTACAGAAGAACAAATAATCCATTTCAACCCTAAGGGTATTGCCACTTATAGATTGCATTGATTTGGTTTAGCTGGTTTTGCTTTCTTTTTTGCTGTTGTATATATATGAAATGGAAAAGATACAATACTGGGGTTTCTTAGTCAATTCCCATGGCTGAAGTTAAAATGAAGACCACCACATTCATCTATGAATAATGGGGAAAAATGGAACCAACTGTAAGGTGTTCCCATCTCCCAGCAAGGGAAACCCCGTTTCTCTCAATGCAGATATACATGCCTCCCATTAATAACAATGATCGTCATGACTAAGGTATGATGTTTGTTTATGCAACATATACATGGATGTGATGTTGTGTATTTATAAAACATAATAATTTAAGTGCAACAAAAAGGAAAGCTTAATCAATTAAGTACAGAAATAATTACAATGTTAAATTTTATTTTGGAAGAATGTATGCTATTACATGTACATTTCCAACAATGGGACTGGGAAGACTGCATGTTTGTGTAGTGTTATATATGATGCCAGAGGTATAAAACAGCTATGTAAAACTGGATGCTTCTGGGGTAGGTAGAAAACTGATCATGGTGGAAACCAGAATTTCCTCACTTAAAGAGAGATGAAAAACTACATACAAGTATAACATACAACCATGCACCGATTTTATGAGGAAGACTTTTTGTTATCAAGGAGCTAGCCAGATAATGTTGGAAACGTATAACACCATTGCAATTGTGTGTTCATCAAGTGCCCACAAATTGTTGTAAATTATCTCATTGTCTGTGATAATAGATGCATAAGTAAAGTAACGTCTGCTGAAGGATGTAATTTTAATTACATCATACCTATAGAAGCAACACTCATCTCACAGGAATCATTGCAATTGTATGCTGTTATGGGTTTGTGTGGCGTGGTTTTCTTTGGTAGTGGGGGAGGGGGCTGCAGAGATGGCTCCTTTAAGAAGCTGCTAGAAGAACCGCGGCGCCAAAATGTCGGACCTGCCTCTGGCCCAGACAGGGAGTAACAGTGGTAGCGCCTCTGGGAGAACAGATTTAAGAAGGGGAACC
>VYZV01021629.1:124446-149557 GCA_013401275.1 Pandion haliaetus | reverse complement strand
CCGTGGGAGGGACCCCACGGTGGAGCAGGGAACGAGTGAGGAATCTTCCCCCTGAGGAAAGGCGAGGCAGAGTCGATGTGTGGCGAGCTGACTCGACCCCCATCCCCTGTTCCCCTGTGCCGCTGGGGGGAGGAGGTAGAAAGCACCGGGAATGGAGCTGAGCCAGGAAGGCGGGAGGGGGGGGGGGGTGGGGTTCCAAAGTTTGGTTTTCCTTCCTAATATCCTTGTTTTTGATTTGATTGGTAGTAAATTAAATTGATTTTGTTTCTTCCCCAAGTTGAGCCTGTCTTTTGCCCGTGACCATAAGTGGGGAGTGATCCCTCCCAGTCCTTGTCTCGACCCACGAGCCTGCCTTTGGATTTTCTCCTCATCCCAACGTGGCCAGGGGAGGGGGTGAGGAGTGAGTGAGCGGCTTCATGGTGTTTTGTAACCAGCTGGGCTGAGCCCGAAACCACGATAGTGCCACATACACTTTGTCTGACTTATGGAAATATTCAATCTACTCCATTACAGCAACGTTTTTTGTGCACTTTGACAAATATTTTCAAGATAATTGAAAATTCTTAGTTAAATAAATATTAGCTTTTATGATCAGTTTTCTGTTTGTTTTTTTCTCGATATTGCTGGCTCTGTGCTTTGACTACAGTTGGGAACAGGCTCTCAGCTAAGTTGTAATAATAGACAAACTGGCACAATTTACGTCAATAAAATTGCACAGAATTTATCCTGCCATACTGAGTAACTGAAGTTGGCTCTTGCTTTTTTTCTATTAAAAATTGTTCTCACATAAATGTGCAGCCAGGATTTCTCAGGAACTGATCATCATAGCTAATTAACCGTTTGGAAACTGGATGTCTAATTGCTCTGAAGACTTGGTATTTATGATCTGAGAAACTCTTCCCTGGGACATTTACAAGAAATAAAGGTTAGCAAGGGTAAGCTTGAAAGACTTCCAGCATACATTGTTGTACTTTCTCCCTTGCTGCTCCTACACTTTTGACAAAATCCCCAGAAGTTGTTGAAAAAGCTTACCGGACAGTAAGTTACTGTCTTACAGTTTTCATCTAAATTATTCTTAAATTCTTCTTAGCTGTGATTCCTCAAAACAAAACAAAACAAAACAAAAAAAACCCAACCAAAAACCCCAGAGAAAATTTAAATGGCCAATGAGCTGAGACCACTGCCAAACTTGCTGCCAGCTACTGCCTGATGTTTTCCTTATATGCCTCTGTCTTTTAGTCTCAATTTTGTAACTGGGACTGTCAGCACCAGTACTCCAAATCTGGTGGTACTATTAGTACTGCATTTAATCCACTGTCCGTCATATATCTCTGTATACTGCCGTATATCATTGGCAACCTTAGTAGCACCAACTAAAATTTTGGCAGATTTGTGGGGTTTTTTATGATAACTCAAATATGAGATTTGTTATTTACAGAACAAGTCGGAAGGCATACCATAAATGCTTATATGCTCACCTGCATTGGAGCTTTTCTTCCTTCCTTTGAAATGAAGTTCTGTGTAACCTTCTTCATTCTCCATCGCACAGTCTTTTTATCACTTCTTTCTGTTGAAGACTGATGGACTGTTAGTGTCAAAGTAGGTTATGAGAAATGCTTCAAATGAGTGTGATAAACAGGAAGGGGACAGCGGATGGCCATTTGTGCTTTTCGCTGAAGCCATGCAGTAGCAGGACTATGAAAAGGAAATAAACAGTATAAACTGCACAGACAAGTGAACTCCTCTTCCAGTTCCTCTGTCTTTCTCTGACAAACTCCAGTTCCTTCTAACAGATACTAACACTGCATTTTCTCCAATGCAATATCACAGTTCTCCAACGTAGTCTTTCAATGCACACACAATCTTGCACGAGAGAATAGATTTCAGCCCCTCAAGCCCATTTCACTGGGTTGATAGACTTTTCTCATTTACTTTATATTAAAATCAGCTGTGTTAACTTCTGTGTTTTTCTCAAATGCTGAGAATTGATCTTGCTTTACCAAAAGAAGAGTGTGTGTGTATGTCTCATTAAATAGATGGAAATAGCATTTAAATATATGTATTGATCCCTGGTTCTGCTTTGTGCCTGTCCACTTGAGCAACTCTTCATAGATTGAGCAACTTAAAGACTTTCTTTACATGGAGACTGAAGCAGATCTGTTCAAACATCACTGTTGCACTTCAAAAGGACAAGCCCAGGCTTTATGTATCAGCAAGGAGGTGTTTACTTTTAAATTACTGTGCAAGGTCTCTTCCAAGCTGGGGATTCTAGCAAGTTCTTGGTGCTCTTTGAAGTGCTAATCTGGAATCTTTCTTTCTGGAAACTGAGGATTCAGCAGAAAGTTGAAAGGTTGGTTGGGGTTTTTTTCTCCAAAACAGTTATAATCATTTCTGGCTGTTGTCAAATTCACCAGGTTTTAACCAACGTTTTTTGGGGGTCAGGACTACATCCTGGCTTCACCTTTAATGTGTCCATATAGTGTCTAGTGGTGATACATCATGGGAGACATAGACCACCGTGTCATTAGCTGTAGTATGCAATTAAATACTTAGTGACCTAAACACTTCTCTCAGTTTGGAGGAGTATAAAAGCATCCAGAGCACTAAACAAATTATTCACTGTTTTCTTAAACAAAACTGCTGTGATTAATAGGAATGGTCATTTAAGCTTAGAAACCAAAGTAACTTTACCTTAGCTTCTATATTGTGATTAGTACCTGAAAGCCAGGGTCAAGCTGTATGCGGTACAATCACATACCTCAAAAAAAGAGTGATCTCCAGAGAAGTCTTTCAAACACAAACTTACTACTTGAGGCTGATAGTTCACTATGAAACAAAAGGTACTGAGTGACCAACAGATATAATCTCTGTTTCCACAAAGTGGTAAAATTTACTGTGCAGCGTCACAATGCTAAATAACTCTCTTGTATCTGGTGTGGACAAACTCTTGCAGTGTTACCAGCTTTCTGAATTGTTTTCTCAGAAGATACTTGGAGGACAAAGTTTGAATATGCAGTTTTTAACTGTTTCTAGAACAGGACTCGAATGATGTACATGCTATAGCTTTTACCTTCACCAGATGCAACAGCTGGTCTAAAAAAAGGTACAATCCCAAACAAGCCTTGCTTCACTTAACACCTTAGATTCTTCTGCATTCAGCCCCACCACAAAGATATGGAACTTACTGTAAAGTAAACAGAAATAACACAGAAAATAAAGATTCACAACCTGATGTATTTCTTTATATGATGCTTTTTTTTTTCCCGTCATGGTTTCAGGACCTGTGCTGTGATTTTTTAAATGCATGGCTTCAACTGCACTGGAATTACATACACATATCGGTCATTTTTTAACCCAAAGCTTTTTGGGAACTCATTTCTAAGAGGAAGGTGGAGCCTCTAAAACCCAAAAACTTTTTCTGTGAAAAACATTTCATATTCACAAGTTGTAAATTACAATTATTTTGTAAATATCTATTTCCAAATCTATGTTTGAGGAGGTATTACTGGTTTTAAACTAAAATAAAAACCAATATGAAATAAGAAGAAACACAAGATGAATTTTCACACTCTTCATCACAAAAGAAAAGCTCAAAGGACGTTTTCTCCTTTTTCATTTTCATAGGGCAGATTTCTGGAATAAGACTCTGTCATGAATACTTGTCTATTAAGGTGCAGACCACTGCTTTCTTTATGCACACCCCCGTCCTCACTAACAAGCATCCAGACGCAGCTATATCATCTGGCTATGTAGAAATATATTCTCCCAAGCCCTTTGCTTCCAGTGTTAAAGGAAGGATAAAGGTGTGTATGAAGATTACAAAAAAGCTGCCCTGAGACCCAGAGGGCACCCCAGCGATGCCGTAGCAGGCCCAGTCTCCAGCTCCCCACAGCCCTGCCCTGCCTGGCCATGGGCTCCGCCAAGCTGGGCCCACCCACAGGCCCACGTCATGGCCCCAGGGAGGTGACCCATGCCCGGGGCTGGGGCTGCCCAGGGCCCAGGGTGCCCTGATGCCAGCTGCGGTGGTGGGATGGGCCCAGGCTGCCAGGCTCTTCCCTGCTACCACCACTCCTGGCCCCTGACCCACCTGCAGCACCCTGACACAAGGGATGTTCTGCTGGCAATGGCGCTTTTTTAAGGATTATATTTGTTTATTGTTGTCTTGGGGTTTGGTGCCCAGGTGCCGGCAGTGGTGGCTGCAGGGCAGCCTCTGTGAGGAGCAGCCGGGGCTGCCCCATGCTGGATGCAGCCTGGTCCAGCCGGCTCCAACCAACCCAGGGCAGGGCATGGCTGAGCCCCTCAGCCAAGGTAGTGGCACCTGGGGGAAAACGTATATAAAGAAGGGCAAAAATGCCACACAGGCAGAGAGGAGTGAGGAAAAAAGTGTGAGAAACAGCCCTGCAGACACCAAGGTGAGAGACGGAGGAAAGGGAGGAGGTGTTCTAGGTGCCTGAGCAGAGATTCCCCTGAAGTCCCTGGAGAGCTCATGCTGGAGCAGGTATTTCCCTGCAACCCCTGGAGAGGACCTATGCTGGAGCAGACATCCACACTGCAGCCCTTGGAGGATCCCATGCCAGAGCAGGTGGATATTTCCTGAAGGAACTGCAACCCATGGAGACCCCACACTGAAGCAGGTTCTCATGACAGGAATTGCAGTCTATGGAGGACTCACGCCGGAGCAGGTTTACCCTGAAGGGCTGCAGCCTGTGGAAGGACCCACGCTGGAGCTGGGGAAATGTGTGAAGAGGAAGGAGCAGCAGAGAGGAGCTGTTATGGACTGACCCCATAACACACTGTTCCCCCATCTCCCTGCGCCAGTCGGGGTGGTGGGTGGCAGGGGTAGTGGAGTTAGGAATAAAGCAGTGAAGTTGAGCCTGGGAAGAGGAAGCAGGAGGAAAGTGTTGGTTTAATCTTTTTGTCTTCATTTCTCACTATCCAAATCTATTTCAATTTGCTGTAAATCATCTTTCCTCAAGTCAAGTCTGTTTTGCCCATAATGGTAACTGGTAAGTGATCTCTCTGCCTTTATCGTGACCCACAAGCGTTTTTGTCTTATTTTCTCCCCTATGCTGTTGATGAGAGGGAATGAGAGAGTGGCTGGGTGGGCATCTGGCAGCCAGCCAAGGTCAACCCACCACAATCATGTTACCAGCATATATTATTTTTCTTTTTCCTTTTTTTCTCGTATATTTGCTAAGCTATGTAAAACTCTAGTAAGTCAAATGCAGTGGATCCTGTGGTTGTCTCAGGAAGCTCATAAAAAGATTAGCAAGAGAGCACCCATGGGAATAATGACAGAAATTGATTCCTAGGTGGATTATCCTCCTGCATAGGAACAAACCAGTTTTAAAAAGTCAAGTATCTGGTAAATACAGTGTTTGAATATTATAGTCTTTTGTTTCACTTGTACTAAATCCCCTTTACACTCTTAAATTAGTTTTTAAAAGTTTGGAGTAGAAGTGAAAATATTTTCATATATCTACACATAAAGATTGCAGAAAACCCACCCAAAGAAAGGAAAAACAGACTTTCAGGCTAAAAAGAGTAGCAACCCCCCTTCAAAAATTAACCAAACAATTGATGTGTATATGCAGTACACATCCAATAATGATACAGCCAATTAACATGCATGCTAAATCCTATGTAGCAGCAAAATATTAATCTTTGAGCAGCCCTTCTTGTTACAGTATTTTCAAGGATCTGGGGTTTTGACATCATTCTGCCAAGGATGGCATTATTATTAATTTTGTGTACTGCAGCAACACTGTCCTGGAACAGTCAGTACCATACAAATGTATGACAAGATGGTGATTTTACCTTGTCAAAGCTTATTAGCTACTTCTACAAAAAGATATGCCAATGAGATGGATACAGGAGGAATATGGGCAAGCATGGAAGACACATTCTTTGCATGATGGGTGGTGATCTCATAGCAATATCTCCTAAGTTATTACTGAGGTTTTAGTTCCACAGTAGTAGAGGAGAGCTTTGGGAAAGTACCAGAAGAAAGTCAAGGAGTAAGACATTTACAGGCAGTGTCTTCCAGCTGTGGCAGAGGCCAGAGGGAAAAACACAGAGCTGTTTATTAAATAAGTTAGTAAATTAAGTTAAGCTCAAGGTTGTTCGCATGTTGGCAGTAGAACCTGATATCGATGTTGCAGGGATGAAGGTAAGAGGCAGCCTTGAAAATGTAGATCACTGTCTCAACACAAGGATGAAGCATGCAACTTGGCTCCAAACAGCAAGCCAGGGCAGCAATCCAGGAAATGTAGGCATGGTTATATTTAATCACGAGTGTTCACATGGAATTTTTTGAGTATGTGGGTACTTACAGTTGATATGCGTAGTATTCACAAAACTAGATCACAAAACTAGTTCCTCTTATTTTTGCACACTCAGAGAACTGGCTTCATCTTTCTTTCATCCTGCCTCTTGTTTCTCAGACTTCACACTTCACATTTTATTTCAGTAAAAAGAAAACTTCAAAGCCACCACTTACATGCCTATATAAAATGCTGTATCATTTCCTTTTCTTTTGTGAAGTCCAATCTATGCTTCTAACTGAAAACAAGAGCCTTCAAATTGAATTCTGGGAAAGGTAAACAAGCATCCTTTCTTGGCAACATGGTGTTGTGAATCCAAGTCAAAAACACTTGGGTTTTTGCTTTATTTTGGAAGGATATTTATATTCATTTTACTGAGATTATAGATCCATATATGATAGATGCTGGCAGAGCTAAACAAACAGGCGAGAAAGGCTATGAAGAGCAAGAAGCCAACCCCAAAATGTAGGTGTTGAAATGAAGCAAAAGGAGAGGACCACAAATTCTATAAAATTGAATATGAAAACACAATAAAGCAAAACAAGAAAGAGACTGAGAAGCAGCTTGCAAGAAACATAAAAAAAAATGAAGCCCCCCTTCTTCAGGAGCAGGGAACCTGCCAAAAGGTCTGTAACGCAATAGATGATCAGCTTATAGATAAGGGCACGGCGAGGGAGGGGGGGAGTGCAGAAATCAATACTTTTTTGCATGTGTATTTGCTGTGGAGGAACTTGGGGCGGTTCCCATACTAAAATCTTCTTCATGGACAACACATGAGAGTCTGTGTCTCAATTCAGGTCAGTGCAAGAGATTATGAAACAAACCAGCAAATTTAATAGGCCCAAATGGGTAAGGTCAGATGCTATTCATCCAAGACTTCTAAAGGAACATACCAGACAGGCAGCCAAGCTGCTGAGAGTGGTATGCAACTTGCTTAGGGATTTCCTGGTATCAGAAGGTGAGTCTAGTTTTTAAGGGTCTCAAAGGAGACCTGGAGTGCTTCCAATCAGTAAATCTGATCTTTATACTGGAAACCCACCCAAAAACCAAAACTCAAATACAGAAAAGAATTTGCTGTCATGTGGTTAAATATGTTCACTCGTGAAAGTTATTGAAAGGGAAAACGTCTCGCACATCCAAGGGAATTTCTTGAAGAATAATTCTGAACTCCAAGAGTTCAATTATTTTCTCTCTGCAAAGGAAAATCTCCATAGCATGAGATTTTAATGGTAACCAGTTTTGACTTGGAAAGACATAACTTCTTCCAATAATCTAAAATAGTTTCACTATAAAAATGGATGTTGTAGCAACTTTCAGTTTTTTGTCTCACTTTCTCCATTTGCAAAAGGGTCCAAACCTCACTGCATACACCATCTTCTAAAATGAAAAGTTATAGACCAGCTCTAATAGTATTCTGGTCTCACCAGGAAAACAATGAAACAATCTCCCAGTCTAGACCTTTGGAGTTACAATTATGCTTTTTGTCGTGATTGACTTTTTTCCTTGTGCATGCGCTCCAAGGTACTGACTTTCTGTAAGGTGTTCTTGAGATCACAACTCTTAATACAGGATTATTTTTTTTCATACTGAAAGCACATGATTTTTTAATCATTACTCATTATGTGCTTTCCTTAATCCACTAAACTCGCAAAAGAAGAATCTGATTTAAAATCTCTTCTCTTTTGCAGGGAAATTACATATGAAAACAGAATTGAATACTGTCTGTCAGGGCAGGGTATTAATTTAAGCCTTCTTTCCAAATAAAGGGTTGATTCAATCAGTTTGCATGATACTACAGCTGTATAATATATTAAGTATATTAATTGTATTAATTATATTAATTTGGATCTTCTATTAGCAAATACTGTAGCAGTCTTCTGAGTCTTCATGGCTTCTTGTCCACCTTCTCAGCCCTTTCTTGTTACACTTATCACACAGTTATATTTTTTAATAAAGAAAAAAAATTATGTGTAAAACATGTTATTTAGTTGCAAAAGCTATCTGATTTTTTTTTCTCAAATTGTCCATGGTCATAGCACTTCCAGAAAGAGCAATGGCAGGCTGCAACCAGGGGGATCACTCTGACTCTGGAGAGACAAACATCAGCCAAGTGAGAACAGGGTTATCAGTTGTCTAGACTGCAGCTCCCAGAGAGTGTCCAGGGAGATCAAGCAGATATTCTTTGGCAACAAACTGAGAAGCAAACCAATTTAACCTTGTGATAATAAAGACTTCTTGATTTGTATCAGTGAAACTTCAGCAGTGATGATGAAAGAATTTTTTTTTCTTCATCAGAGTGTTTCTTCTTTGTCAGAAGGTTGTGAGCTGATTGAGGTCTATCATTGCAGCTCTTAGAGACCAGAACAGCAATATGCTCAAAGTCAGTGTTGCCATTATATCTAAAAGGAATAAGAATAAACAAACAGACATGTTGCATAGTATACTAAGAAAAAAATTATGTCCTGTTATGTTGTAAATAGGCTTAGGCTGATTAGATTTAAGATTCTCGGCAAAATGTCACTATTTGTTTAGCTTTTTGTATTATCAGAAGATAAACATTAATGAGGTTTTAATGATTAGGTTCATAGTAGTTCAGAATTTTCTATTTATAATTACCAATAGAGTATTTCTGTGTAATGAGCCATGATATCCAGTTGCAGTTTTTTCAGAAAAAAATTAAGGGAGGAAATGTTACCTGCAGTACTTATTCAGCGTGCAGAAAGCAGTGTGTAATTATGTGAAAGTACACATACACCAAAAAGATCTGCATTAAGACTTTGAGGGCAAGCTTAATTCTAAATTTTCCAATCTTCTCTGTGCAAATTTCTTGACAGTGACTAGGATTCTTTTTATGCTTTCGTACACTTTCATAGTTTTTTGTAAGAGAAGCAAACCCTTCAAGCTCAGTCCCCATCCATACAACTCCTCCACAAAACTATAAGACATCCTTCCCCTGAGTGTTGTCAGCTCTGATCTTTCTGCATGTCAGCCTCTCATACAGGCAGCTAGTGGCAATGAACTCAGCCTGGAATTAAAATGCTCCTTAATCTATTATTAAAATTATCACAAGTGACAGAATAGAAATGCTTATGCTCAATCAATGATATTTGGTCACACACTAAAATGTTACTACAACATATTGGCATTTCATTGAAAGAGTTTTCCCAGCACAGAAATTCTCAGCAAACCCAAGGCTTGCTACTTAACAAGTCTGCTGTGTAATGCTTTGTATTTCATTAATTGTCTTACTGAGTTAGGGCCTAAGAGATTGCTCCTATGCAAAACTATTCAGAAATATGGCTAACAGAGCTGGTTGAAAACTAAATTTTTTAGAAAAGGAACTTTCCATGGAGACTTCCAAAATTGCCCTTTTTCCCTTCTAATTCAGTGAGCTTTGGTCATTAGCTGAAGTCTCAGACAAGTGTGTTATCTTTTCGTATTACTAACACCACCACAAACACAAGTGAGTTCCCTAGCATGTGTTACTGTGGTTAGCATGTAGAATGAAGCTTCACATAGGAACTCACAAATCCTCTGTTGAGATTTACAACAAGTTTCCACTATAAATGTGATTTGTGTCTTTGTTCATGGGCTTATAATGTTTGCATCTTGTCTTTGAAATTCAGCAGTTATATTAAGAAATACCTAAGGATGGATAATAAGTGCTTCTAGATTTGACTTAGGGAAAATGAAGAGGACGTTTAAAATAAGAAATTCTTTTTTGGCCTCACAGCACAACTGGCAGCACACATAAGTTGTCAGTTCTCTGAGAATATATTGCCTATACTGAATTTATGCCTCACTTGATTGCTCTTCATGGAATCAAATTTGCGTCAGGCCTCCTGTTAAACAAAGCGAGTCTCAGTATTGTTTTGAGGCTATCGTTCTACACTGCAGATTTCTTTGAAGAGTAAAGTGTTTCTTCTGGTTTTGGCAACAGTTAACACAATGTGCATATGTACTGTTCCTGTGTTTACACAGAGGTCTGAAGCATCAGATCATTGATGGGACGTGACTTCTGGTAAGTTATGAGCTTCCCTCTCCTAAACACTGACTGCAGACTGTTAAATCTCTGTGTTTCTTTCCATCTGGGGAGGTGAGATTCCTGATGTGATTCTGGGATTGAAGCCACGGTCAGATGTGCCTCTGCTCTTTATGCTTTTAAAGAGCAGGAGCCTTGCATGTCTCATGTAATGTTTTGTCCACTTGAGCAGCCTACAGAGAGAAGAAGCCTCAGCACACAAGGAAAGCTTCTTCAGATCTAGCTTTGGACAAAGTGCAAATGAGAGAGATCTTTCTTACAATTTCCTCATCAGACTACATATTTTCTTTCTGACTATGTTGAGAACTAAGAACAGACTCCCTGTGGTAGCTGGACTGGCAGGCTTTGTGAATAGCCTGAAACCCAAAGCAGGCTTGCTGTGCCCACACTGGGCATGTGAGTTCAAGCTGCCTGCATTTCCCAATTCTGCTCTGCAGCAGACTACCTTAGGGTCTTTCTGGGAAGTATGTTTGAGATAACATTGTCATATAATAGGAAATACAGGGAAGACACAACAGTGCAGCTCTGAATGGGGCACTCATCTGAGCCCTGAAGTAAAAGGCACAGCTGAGGTTTTCTCTTCTGTAGTGGCTGGGATGCTCCACAATGTCTTTGGCTTGAGCAAGGAAGCAGCACAGATTGTCAGTAAATTTAAAACATGGTGTAGAGAAACTGAGGAAAACTCTGCCACAGTGCTCACATTGGTGGCCTTCTACAGTTGTCTCTCAGATCAGTGGGAACTGTAGATGTTCGGCAATGCTGAGAATTGGTGATCACAAGCTCCGCTGTTACTTTGTGTAAATCCTTTTGACATCCTATTTTGTTCTCTTAGCTCTGAAGCCATACTCTGATTTCTAGATGCTGTAATATTCTGTTAGGTCAATGGTGTTTCCCATAAACTATAAAAAGGCTATGAAAATCCTGAACCACAAGAACTCAGAGTTTCTGATTACACAATTGGTGGAGACTTTTTGCAGTGTTTGGGCTTTATGTCTGAGAAATGTCTTTACATGCCTGAAAACAATTGGTTTTAGCAGATCTGAGTGGTTTTCTATCACTAAGATGTGTTGGGAAAATAAACTTTTTTAACTCTGCAACACAATAACATTTACTTTTATAAATATTTTAATGGTATTGTGAACATTGCTACAGTGCAACATGTAGAAAAAACACATTTCTCAAAATTCCACTTCAAAACATGTTTTGTGTAAATTAAGGTCAAAATTCCTGTAAGTGACATTGACGCCATGTAAAGAAGCAGGAAGCTACCTAGAGATGTTATGATACAGATCAAAGGACAGTAAAGGTGCTTTAATAGAATGCAGATGCTCTCATACAGTCAAAAGAAAAACAAGAGCAACCAAATTTTGCAAATATTTCAAATTACTAGTTCCTAGAGCAGTTCTTATCGGTTTACACATGATTTTGTGGCCTTGTGTTCACAAGTTCAAAACCATTCTTGTTTGCTAGCACTATGATCACGAGCAGATCTCGCCATGTCAGAAGAAGCGGAGGCTGACACCCTCTTTCCCTAAAGCCCCTTCCTCTGCCTTCTTATTGCTTCTCCAATTTCCTTCTTAATTTTGCCTACTCCAAAGCAGCTTGGACTAATGTGTTATGTTTCCTAAGCAACTCCTTCTAATGCTGTTTCATCCTGGGAAATAGGTCTGCATTTAGTAGCCTTGCTCTTACTGGTGAACAATTTTAAGAAAAACAGTGCAAATAGTGTCTGAGGAAGCTTTTAGGCGACCTGATTTAAGTTATCAGCAAATACCACTGTGGTTTCAGCAACCTTTAAGTCACCAAGTAATATGAAAATGGTTGGTGCAGGAAGTGGAGGTAGTGTCTACATATGGGCAGCTTCCGTCCTCTCCTTGCCAGGGCTGAGATGAGCACCGCCTCTCACATCCACTGCTTTCCAACTGCATCAGGGCTGGCTGGCAGATGGATTGGTACAAAGTTGGAGGTGAAGCCTTGGGAGTCGGGGTTAGAAATGTCTACAGTCTTGATAAATCACCCATCTCTTCTCTATGCTTTCCATTTGCAGTAGCTACCATGTCACAGTCAGTGCAAGTTCTTTAAACTGCAATTTATTTCCAGCTGGTGCTCTCTTTGCTAGAGCAGGAATCACTGCAAAGGGGATAGAAAGTTGGAGAATCAGACTGCAGGCATAATTCTCACACGTGTGCTTGTTTCTGCACTAAATGTTATGCCCCCCCCAGGGGACTGTCAAGGGTATTGGGGCCTGTCCCCCTGTCAGAGGACTCCAGGGACCCCCCCCCAGTGTATTGGGGTCAGCAAGAGAAGGAAGGAAGGAAGGAAGGTCTCTGTGGGTGTAAATAGCCCTCAGCCCTGACACATAGGGAAAAACTCCTGCAGCTGTTTTTGTCAGAGCCCTGCCTCAGCAGCCACCACATCATTGTGTAAGGCAATGAGACAGCCTGGCTGCTGTGGTGCTGCACATCAGACAGTTTCTACTTCATCCCCTCTTTTTCCCCATTCTGAATGACAAGGGCTGTGAGTCCTGGAGACCTGCCTTGTCGGGAGGGCTGTGATGTTCACCCTGTTCAGGTGTGAGAACATCAAACCTCAGAAGTTGTGTGTAGCATTGCTGGGTGCTACAGTCACTGTGGTTTCTCAACCCTAAAACCTGTAGGTCTGACAGGATCCCTATAAACATGCTTTCTAGAGAGTTTTCAGTTAGTGCTAGCAGCAACAGCATTATTGCACATGACATAAGCAGTTGCCAGATAAACTAAATGTAACGGTTGCTATCAGGATTTCAGTGAGACAGGACAGTTTTTCAGAAAGTGGGAATTCATCAAATAGAGTTACATTCATCTCACTTAACATTAGAAGTGCCAGAAAAGCAGGCATGTAGTCTATGTTTTATGTCTAGGCTTCCTCTACAAGCAGTAGTGAGAGGACAGACCCTCCAAGGACCAAGTATACCATACTAAAATACCTGGGGTGAACTTTCCACTCAAATTTTTGGTGGCTAGGCAGGGCAGCTGCTCACCCTCTACCAGCGCAAAATCCATTGCTATATGCCACAGTATGTCCCACTCTCTTCTCACTCCTCTGTGTTTCCTAACAGCCTCCTGCTGACTCCTTTGTCTCCTTTCCGTGGTCAGGGTGTCCCTGGTGCTCCTCACACTTCAGAGCCCACTGAGCTACAGAGTAGCACTGGTGGTTTCACGGAGGTGCCTGTGTACATCACTTGGGTCTCACTGATGGAGACCATCTCTTTTCAGGTCAGCCTCAGCTCCATATACAAGCACATGGATTGTATGGGACATTCACCTTCATGGCTTCAGCCTCCTTGGCCCTAACGGGATTTGCCAGGGGAGTGGATTATGAGAAAATGACTGAGATGTCATTTTTCCTTTTATTAACACAAGAAAAATCAAGCCCATCTAATGCCACAAGAAAATCAAGGTGACTGTATTTCATCAACTTCCCAGCCACCTGAACATACAGATAAAATTAAACCTTACCATTCATTACTTTTTCCCTCATGTCTGTTCTGTTTTTCCTACTAATTTTAGTGTATAACTGCAGTGAGTCAACAAGGGTATTCCATTTGCAAGTCCTTTGACCCAGCCTATGGCTGAATGTCAAGGTTATATCATATGGCCTCTACCTCTGTTCCCACTGCTTCTTTTATCCAGATATGGAAGGAAATATCTAACAGTTGTTCTTTGTCTTCTTCAAGGAGAAAGTAGCTGCTCCTACAGACTACTTCTGACCTGTTGGTTGGACCATACTACATAAACCAATGCTTTTCCGTCCCTCTTGCCACCACTCACATTGCTAATCTCTCAGAATTCCACTTGTCTGCCTTTACACTTGCTAGTCTTGAGGTTCTGATAAGGCAGACTAGAGAAAGCTCAGGAACAGAAATTTAAAATCCAGATATGATACAGATTATAAGGCAGGATATAAAATATACAAACTTCAGCATATAGGAATAAAATACCTTGGGTGCTCAAGTAGTTCTCTCCCTGTGTTTTCTTCCCCAGTCCAAGTATTGACACTTTTCTGGAAGTGCCTTTACTTTCATTTGATACTGAGAATTTATAATTCACATGGTGAAAATGCCCTCCTGGAGATAGAGGCATTCGTTTCCTTGAATCTGCTCATCAGCAGCACATCAGCTTTGATTCTGATAGAAAAACTCAATTCAGTCAGCCTCTGTAACCTGCAAAATTGGTGTCTTTGGGACGTGTCAGTGGTTTTGCAGTGGATCATGCTCTCTGTTCATCTATCTGTAACTGGTGGAAGTAGAATTTCTTTCAATCACTCTGGATTCATATGCCCCCACTGCAGTACTACTCTTTCTAATGACAATACAGTACCATACCTGCTACTTAAAGATGCTCCAGAATGCATGCAGGTTGGAGAGATTCCCCTTTCCCCAAACAGAAGAGGATCTATAATTTTGGAGAGGCAAAATTCAAATGTGAGCAAAAAAATCAGGATCTTGATGTCCAACAACCTCTGAATAGAAATTATTCGGAGACTAAAGACTACTGGCTTTGAGATTGATATCTCTCTGAAGTGTCTTCTATTTTTAAGTTTACCATGCATGGCTGGAAAATAGCTGAAACTGGGATATTTGCAAGAAGGAAGGGAAGGGTTCTGTTTAACAAGTTCTGATGCAGCTTATGAATGAACCTATGAGAAAAATGACAATTCTGCTTGACTGCAAGGAATCGTGCATGACTAGACATTCACACCTTCCCATCTCCATTTAGAAATGTTTGAATCAGTTATGACAATGCTTGTTTGTTTAACACAGGCTTGTGTGAGTATGTCACTGTTGCTTTATCAGTTGCTCTTGGATAATTCCCTCCTTTGGCAGTTTTCTGTGTACATGTATTACATATCCTCAGCACCTGATCCTGAACACTAATTTCAGAAGAACAAGCTGAAGGACAGTGTCTGTGCACAAGTATCACTGACTGGTATACCAGTTGTTTGTGCTGCCCTAAAGCTGCTGATCTCAAGTCAAACCTTTAACAATAAAAATGATGCCTGAAAAGTGCCAACATGGGGAAGGCCTTTGGTACCAGAAAATAGCTTAGTTCAGCCTAAACAAACACAAACCAAAATCTGTAGTTGTATCCAGTGCAATTTATTCAAGACAGTTCTTGGTTACATTTTTTTCTCAGAATGAACATACAAGTTACAGCAGCTAAGAGCCCCAAACTGTCTTACACCCCCTCCTCCTCTTGCAGACAGTCCCTTCCAAGGAACTCAGTAAGAGAGTCTTCCATATTGCAAGTCCTTGAGACTCCTTACATTCCTCTTAGTATCCTGTTTGTATCAAAATAAATTACATAGCTCATAATGACCTGCACAGCTTTTGAAATGCAGAGTGTAAGTTCTGACTTCAGCTGCACCAACATAAAGCAGGGATAACCTTAGTGCAGTTGACTATGGAAGCACTTGGGTGTGAAGTCGGCATCAGTGGGACCTGATTCAGGACTAGTGTCACTACATATGGCATCTCAAGAAGTAACTCAGTGACACAGCCTGCCACCTTTAGCACCACATATATATTGGTCATTTTACAGGAATTTCTTAGCAGGCTGCTACATCATTTACGGTTGGACTTGATGATCTTAAGGGTATTTTCCAACCTAAATGATTCTATGATTCTATGACTCCATCATCATTAGCAGGTAAGATGCAAGTGGTAGAGAAATGCACAAAATTCTGCTGATGTCCTTTCAGTAACCAGCCAGCTGAAGGTTCCAACAGAAGTTCCAGCATATCTCGCTGAGGCAAGGGAAATTAGTGCCCCCAGCTATCTGCTCTACCTGTCTGCTGGAGATTTCTGCAACACAGAACAACTGTGAAAAGCTAATGTGGACCCCTCATACCCACCCCAGGAATGGAGCAGCTGAGGGCTTGTGCTGACAATGCCTGGGAAGATTTGGCAGAGGGGCACCAGCAAACAGTGGCAGTTCTCAAGTCCTAGTCTGCCACAGCTGTCTGCTCAGAACATTTTTTTTCTGCACTTTGTGATCAGTAAACATCACATTCTCCTCTCAGTGGCAGAAGATTTTTTGCATAGACAACACACCGCTTCCAGGGGGTACAAGAAAAACCTGAACATGCCCTTTTCCTCATATTACTGTGCACTAGATGTGCAGATAATGCAATTGGTCACTAATGCTGTGTTCGGGTAGGGGGTGCCTCTTGCTTTTTTGAACAAGCTCAAATCTTAGCATGAACAAACCTGGTAAACATTAATATGAAAGCCCACAGAAAAATCAGGCAGAGTAGGAAAGACTTTGTGAGTCCCTTCCTTTGATAAGTACTGAAATTCCTGTCACTCCAGCCATGGGTAGTGTTGATGACAGTATTGGCCACAGACTGGCCAGGGTACAGACTGAGTATATTTGTTTACTTAAAAGAACAAATTTTTATGGAAAAACTTAAGATTAATAGGTCAGGGCAGAAACAAAGGGAGGTAAGAGGGACAAATGGGGGCTGAAGCCGAGGTCAGAAGACTGGCAGATAGGGAAAAGTTGTACTGAAATAGTCAGTCAGTACCAAGTTCAGAAAAGAGCACAAGGCATTTTTTGAGAAACCAGAGACCTGATTGAACTGTTTCTGTAGGTGTGCTGGTTGGCTGTTGTCCCTGGCTGCTGTGTATCCTCAAGGTCACAGGCTGAGATGCAGGAGAACACAGAAGAGCCTGGCAGGAATCCCACTGAACCTTCAGCTTTGTCAGCCAACACTGGTAGACTCAGTTGTAGGTGATCTGGACTAAGCATATTCCTCTTCTGTCCTAGGACAGAAGAACTAGAACACATTTTGGAAGACAAATGCTCTTCTCAGATTTAGGCTTCCAGATGGTCTGACCCAGTGTGGCCATAGCAGGCCTGCCAGCTATCCAAAGTGACTGTACAACGGATGTGTTTTAACTGCCAATATCAAATGAAGATTGAAGTCCTCGCTTTAGGGAAGTTTGACACAGATCCAGCGCCTAGGCAAAGAGCATGCTGATGTAGAAATAGTGAGGGCATCCAAGTAGGCACACTCAGAATGATTCTGTATCTGGAACCTGAAAAAATACAGGAAGAAAATAGTGATTACTACATAATTTCTACTACCGAGTCAAATATTTTAGCCTGCTGTAAAACAAAACTTCTGCTGAAGTAGTTTCCAGTTGATTTTGGTCCCCTGTGATATGGTAGTTTCAGCTGCTAAAAGCAAGGTGACTGCTAAATCACATTAGAGAAGCCTGTTCAGCTCATGCAGTGTTGCATGACCCTCCGTTTCTATGAATGGTCCATACCAGGTATCATACAATAACAGAAGGAAACACAAAAGACAGCTTATGATATATCCTGCCTAGGATATAGAGCAAGGCAAGGGGACTGCTGTTTGATGGCCCTGATGCAGAGCTGTTGTAGCCCACACATTTTCGAATATAATAGAGGGAAAATGTGGGTTGTCTGCAGGTTGTGACAAACTCACTAAAGCAGACATGATTTTTCTCATGAAGCTGGTTAACCCATCTGAAGATGATTATTCCCTCATACCTGTCATTTCATTCTCTTTCATCCCTGAAAAATATACATATATTTGCTAGATATTGTATATTTCAGGAAGACAAACACAAAGGATCACATTGCAAATCAAAAATTCTGAAGATCTGAAAAAGAGACTGAAATGTCTATACTATGTACTGAAAAATATGTATAAATTAAAGTAAATAGGGATGATCAATAACATTATCTTGATGTGCTGAGCTACCAAAAACCCCTTCTTGAATCAGGGACTTCTCTACATTGATGCTATTGGAGTTAGATCAGTAATAACTGCAAGCGTTCATTTTCAAAGTCATAGTTCTAAATCACAGGAAAAAAAAGAAGCCTGATTGATAGAAATAACATTGTGCTACAAACCCTAATGCTACATTCACTAAAGTATGTGTTAGACAATCACAAGGAACTTACAAGTCCACCTTCAAGGCAATACCATTCTCCCAGTAGAAGCTTTCACCTTTCTTGCGTAATCCAATCCAGGAGTCATCTATTTTCAAATGCTTACTTAAAGAATGCTAAAAAAAAAAAACGGTTTTTGATTTTTGTCAACATGAGCTCTCACAAGGAGAAGCAAATTCCTCCTGTGACTTTTGAGGACTAGTTCATCACTGTCATCTAGAACACTTTCATAAGCATTTCACTGAGAGTTAAGAGCCTAATTCTGCCTTTGAATTGACCCTTGTAGTATCATAAGCTTCAGTTAAGTTATTCAATTCTATACCCTTGAAAATTATTACCGTTCACTGCTCCAGAAGTTTGCAACAACCTGTATCAAACACAGCAAAGAACGATGGAAGGTAACAGAAACTGCAATGGGTTAGTATTGCAGAACTCCCTGTGACAAGCTATCAGTAGACTCAGTGAACTTAAAAATGAGATAAATATTAGCTGTCAGCATGGACTCTAATGGACATGGAAAGAGTGCACCCTTATATGCCTACACTTTCCTCTAGCAACTTAAATTCAATACAGTTCAGAAGAAACTGTCTCAGTATGGTCCCAACGACATTTCTGCAGTTTTTGGTGTACCTTCTTCTGGTGCAGCTCATGCTATCCAGTGCTGGAGACCAGACAACACATACCACAGAACAGTAATCTGGCCCAGTAAGCCAATGTCAGTGTTCCTGTGCTTTTCTTTCCTAAGTTGTGTTTACAGTTTGTAGGTTTAACGTTTTTAAGCAGCAGTTTAAGTAACACCAATTTCTGCCTAGCCAATTATCAGCTGAGTATCACAGGCACTGAATGAGAAGTAAAGCTTTTAGATGCATAAGGAAGAGAGGCATTTACAAATTTGGTAAGAGGTGATCAGTCATGAGGCAGCAATGCAGAAGGGGCTTGTGGAGAGGGGACAAGCTGGCAAATATGGTTGGAATTATCGGCAAAGGAAGGGGTCTGATGATGGGATAAAATGAGAGACCACATTGAGTACGGGCCTCATACATGAAGTAAGAACTAGGCCCTGCATCTTTCTCATTGTTGAAATTCTTGACTTTATTAGCTCAAGTCAAATTCAGATGTGACCTAATCTGTGTAACTTCACTGAGGTTTCCTCCATTTCAGTATCTGCTACACCACTAATATGTACCAGCCAACTGGAAAAGTAGCCTTTTGACCTCTATTCAACAATCACAGTAACAAGAAAGCTCAAATGTCAATCTATCTAAAAAATAACTTTTTGATGAAACTAGTTTCTCATTGACAATACTCAAAAGACAGCAGATCTGTAAGAGCGTATTACAGTTTTAGTAGCATGCAGCAGCAAGATGTCACTAGCATTCACCAACTCAGTGTAACTGGACCATAATACAGGCAAATCAAAATATTTTATCAAACTTAGTAGCATGAGAAAATGTCCAAACCAGCTTCAGCAGGGGTATATTCCCACCACTGGTACAAGCACACATCTCTAAGAGGCATTAAGGCATATCTAAAAACAGATGCAAGCAGATAAAGATGGATAATTTCCACTATGCTGAGAAATGGTTTTAAATGTTTGGTTTCTTATAGAAACCAAAGCATCCATTTATTTGTCTGTACCAGATGTTGGACAAATTCATACCTCCCTTGAAGATCAAGGTCTATAGGACAGAAAAGTAGAACTAGGCAAACTAATTCATAACAAAGACCTTTTCATAGTCATTCAAGTCAAATCCAGGCACCAAAGCAGTGCACCAAAGCAGCTGGTACTTTGCACTACCTGAATTCACACAGCTTACTTATTTTACAAAGATTTGAAGGATAAGCATTGCAAGCAAAAAAAATGAAAGCTTTGTCCAGGAAAGAGAGAGATACAGAAGTTGTGTTCTGTTTTGTTGTTGGTTTTTTTTTTTCCATTACCATTTCCTTCTGGTTTTCAAAAACGGCTAGCAAGGATTCATTCTTAGTGCAGAAGGTCTGACTAGATGTCCAGTTTTTTTCCTCCTCTGAGATGAAATAACATTTATTTTTGTAACCTATCCAGTCGCTGGGGCACAGTTCAGGAGGAAATTTTCCATGGTGAGATGTCTCAAGTCTTACAACTAGAAAGAAAAAGAGACAACAAAATTTCTACCTGGTAAAATCTTAGCATTCATCACCGTAACTCAACCTAAAATGTAGATTTTTTGGAAAGCCAATGCCACACTAGATACCAGAAGAGAAGTCAAAGGAAGGGCAAGGGTCCTAGCCTTCCCTGCCTTTCAGGCACTGTCTTCAGCTGAGAAATGTGAGAGTTGGGGGCTGCAGCCTAATTATTACAATCAGTAGAAAATAAGCAGGGTTTGGAAAACACTCCTGAATTTTAGAGAATTAGATGCATTGACAATTGATGATTTATACTCGATGCATTTTAAATCGAGTAATAGGGTAAAAAAACCTCATACTGTTAATTTATTGATCAAATTCATTTTAAGTAATGAAGTTGAAGAATGCTTAAGTAATGAAGTAATTTTAAGTACTGAAGTAATGAGTATCTACAACTGTTGAGATATTTCATGAAGACAAGTTGCTTTGATTTTGTGTTAGAGCTTTAAGTGTTTGATAAATCTGTGTGCAGGTAAGTAAAGTAGGTGTTGATATAATGCTAATGAAATTTGTCCATTACTGAAGAGGTAAAAATTATTATTTGGAGATAATGGTTTGGAGAACAGTTCATTGGAGTTGTTCCCCAGCATGTTTTGATGCCCTCTCTTCATCTTCTTTCTGTCACAGTAGGCCTGTGGGGGTGACAGGACTCACGAGCTTGTTTTGTTTCAGTGCTGAGTTTAATTTCTTGCAATGAAGAGAATTAATCTGCATTTACTTTGGTTTCTATTTTCCAAACAAAAATAACCTGCCCTGATTGTTACTGAATGGTTACAGTGACCTTTTCTGTGCAGCGTGGTGTCTTTTGTAACACACGCAGGCTCAGGCAGTGTATAAAGTTTTCTCTTTTCTGGGATTTCCTGGGATCAAATCCAGGTCTTCTGCACCCAAAGTGCATTTATCCACTGCTTAAGCTTGGAGATGGCTAATATTGAAATGAAAGTAACTTACTGCTACGTGAGCAGAGGGCCTTCCAGAAAGTGAATTGATCTCCCAGACTTTGCAGCCTGCTGTGGCCATGCTTGCTCTCTTTTCCTTTCTAATCAGCTACTCTCTTTGCTATATATAATTGGAGACCCCTTAGCAAGTCACCTGTGGGCACTGCCCTCACCCCCTCCAAGAAAACGTGACTGATTCCATTTAAATAAAAGCCTAACAAAGCAAAGGAAAATCAACAGGAACAGATGTCACTACCAACCTCCATTCGTTTCCATGTATGTGCAGAGGACCTCACTACTGCTCCTCATGCTGTTGCAGGGGGCAGACCGAAGATGTATTTAATGCAGAGATTCAGGAGCTCCCTGTGCAGATGGGGCTGTGGAGGCTCCACTGAGATACACATGCACCCAGTGACTTGGATAGCTCAGGTAATACTTCAGGCAAGCACAGCCTTTGCTCCTACAGAAAGAGTTCTGTGGGGGACAGTGGGAGCACATCTGGCCCCTACTGTGCCAGCGGGAGGTAGGGCTGGCTTCTTCTTAAAAATACAGCTTGTAAGACAAATGGATTTTTAAAAATAAAAAGGCAAAATGATCCCCAAAGACTATTTGTGAAAAAGATAAGCTAGCCATATTATGTAGTTGTCTTCCATGTGTGACAATAAAAGAGCCCTCAGGACCAGATATATGACCAGCCCTGGGAGTCTATGCCTGGAGATGCAATGCTGACTTAGTGCACTAGCTAGTATAATCAGGTAAGTTACTGGTGATAAGCACAGACAAGACATGCATACACGACATGCGTGGCCAGGCAAGAAACTATACTCTTAAGAGTAGAAAGGATGCAGCAAAAAAGAAAAAAAAAAGTTTAATGTGGAATCATCTGGCTTTTATCTGCAGGGGCAGTTCTCTCTCCTTTTAAATTCTGCCTGGAGATTATTTATTCAAGCTTATGCAGACAGCAGAACAACTCAAATAGTGATGGAAGTCCCAGGTTTTCTGACTGCAGGCGCTGCAGAGTACTAATGTTGGTGTGCTTGATTGCTGTGATCTTGGAGTCCAGTAGTCAGAGAAAACATATCTCAAATGGAAAATGTTCCAAAAGCTTACCAAATGCAAGGATGATGACCACCAGCATAAATCCAAAAACTAGGCATAGACACCAGGCTGTGAAAAAGAAGATCATGGATGGTTTTGGATACATGAGCACTTAAGCTCAGACTGTATTTCAGTATTAAATGAGACAGCAGCAGGACAGCCTTTCATTTAAGCTCCAAGTACGTAAATATAAAGCACTACTGAAGTCAAACAAGGCACCCTGAATCGACATTTATGTAACTGGACAGTTTGATAAAATGGCTAACTACCACCTAATTCACATTTTTTTGATCCATATACACCCTGAAGTTTTCCACTGATGCGCAGATTAGCAAATTTAAGCCTCACGGTCCCAAGTTTATCAACTCCTCTACGTTTTGCAGACCTCTTAGCAATAACCTCTGGAGGCCAAGAACTCGAAGGTCATCACTAACTCCAATCAAGCTACATCCACGTTTGGAAAACAGGAGAATGTTCTCACGCAATTCAAATATTAAAGGTTGAGGTTCAGAGTATGGCTGCAGTCTCGAATCACATGTATTTTGTCTTTGTCACGAGCTGTCCTTCACACACAAATTTCAATGCAGATGTGCAAGTTCATCTGTTGCAAAGGCACAAACTATTTTCTCTAATGAGGTTTGGCTTCACTTCCTACATCTTATCCAAGAGTACTTCATACAGGTAAATTACCACATGGGAAAATGCCCCTTTTCACACAAAACGATCAAACACAAACAGTTCACACTTGGACCACACGTAACAGTTATTTTAATTTTTGTGACTACAGCTTTGCCTAGAAGTAAACTCCCAGGTTTTGTCTTGTCCAAGCCAGGGGACCTGGAATCAGATTTGGAGCTAGACTTCAGACTTCCTGCAGGAAGGTGTCTTACCTAACACCAAAGAAAAAAATCTTACATTTTGACTGCAGGAACCACTCCTTACTTACAGCGCCTCCTTGTCCTCCACACCCATGAACGAGCTGCCACTTCTTGTTTGGAATCTTGTTTGACATTAGTGGACTCTACGTTCCCAACAGGTGCTCGCGCCATGTGGGTGGTCTCAGCCTCCTGTTCATCTTCAGACTCCATCTACAGCTGGGAAACAAAGAAAGAAGCTATGTTTAACGAGTGCTTCCCCTACTGTCTATAAACAAGTGGAAACAGTAGAAATCCCAAAGCTGCCTTAGTTATTGACTGTACCTGAGGGGAAGACAGCAGGGTGGATGGAGAAACAAGGAAACAAACAGAAAACAAGGAGCTTGTGCAACACACCTGAGGCCCACTGAAAGGAAAAGTTGGGCTTCAGATACATGGCACATAACCTTCTTCCCAGGGAGGGAGACGATGGGGAATGAGGACTGTAATGGAGGGAAAGGGAAGGACAGAGCAGATGAGAAAAATGTGACAGGGAGGGGATGGGGCATAGCAAGGCAGGAGGGAAAGGCCACAAAAATCAGAGCCTTCCACTTCACCACTATGTAGCTTAAAGTAGTGTTGTCTGCGTGTGAAAAGTTCAGGCAATTTCCCAAGTGAGGCTGAACCAGGCCTGCAGAGGGAAGTTCACCGTACCCTTTTGTGCTCGCTCCAATGAGTGATGTTTTCCTCACAGTTCTTCTGAAATCCCACTTTCAATGACATAAATTTAACAGAAAAAGTCACCCCGAGAATACGCAGCTATAGACATTATTGCCTTAGTGCAGAAATGTCA
This sequence comes from Pandion haliaetus, assembly GCA_013401275.1. Taxonomy (NCBI): domain Eukaryota; kingdom Metazoa; phylum Chordata; class Aves; order Accipitriformes; family Pandionidae; genus Pandion; species Pandion haliaetus. The sequence continues at coordinate 125,322 of VYZV01021629.1, read as the reverse complement.
ATTCATCTTCACGAGTTAGGTTATAACAGGGAAGAAAAAAACCCACTCCTCTATGGAAAAGTCTTCAACATCTTTACTTGCATTACTGTTATTTATGTTAACTGGCACATGCCTAAGAGGCCTCCTCAGCTCCAGAAATTCCTAACAGTAATTTGGTGCCTAAATATCTCTAACAATCAGGATCCACTTGCGCTTGGTCCATCCTACAAAAGCAGAAAGACGCTAAGGCTTGGAATTACGTTCTCCAACAAGCTCCTCTTTCCTCAAAGACTCCTCTGATTGCCCCGAATACATCCCCAAACCACTCTGTCCACTTTAGTGCCTGGATCTTCGTTGTTTGGTACATGAACATGTGTTTGCTTGTGGGTTGGGCTTCTTGCCTCCAGCAGGCATGCTGCTCTATCTTACTGTATGGAAAAAAGCACTGGTTTTCACTCCAGCAACGGGGGCCTTTCTCCTTAACTTTCTCACCCACAGTAGGGAAAACCCCAGTTCCACACCCCTGGCTTTTGGGAGGTAACAGGGAGCAACACAGCCAGCCGGGGCTCAGACCAGTCACCACCCTCTGTAGCACAAGGCATTTCTTGAAGGCAGGATGCCAGCAAAAGCGTTTCAGAGAACTTTCGGAAGAACAAAGGAAAACATGCAGCCTAAAGGTCTGCGATTTCTCATTGAGCCACAAACCACTTCCATTTTGTAGAGCTTATTTAGCTAAAGAAATGTGCTCTCACTTTTTTTGCGATGAAGTGTTTCCTTTGGAGGAAACATCCGCGGGAGCTCTGTTTGTTCTAGGCAGCCAGCCAACTGCAAGTGAACCACGAAGATCCAGGTCGTGTCCCCCCCCTCCCCGTGTCGTGTCGTGTGTGTGTGTCCCCC